>QVTF01005271.1:0-29181 GCA_003573665.1 Oxygymnocypris stewartii
AGAGAGAGGAGGAGAGAGAGAGAGAGAGGAGAGAGGAGAGTGAGCGAGAGAGAGTGAGTGACGAGAGAGTGGTGAGCGAGCGAGAGAGTGAGCGAGCGAGAGAGTGAGCGAGCGAGCGAGAGAGAGCGAGAGACGAGAGAGAGAGAGCGAGAGAGCGAGAGAGCGAGAGAGAGCGAGAGAGAGAGAGCGGAGCGAGAGAGAGCGAGAGAGCGAGAGGGCGAGGAGAGCGAGAGAGAGCGAGAGAGGAGAGCGAGGAGTGAGCGAGAGAGAGCGAGAGAGAGCGAGAGAGAGAGAGAGCGAGAGAGTGAGCGTGAGCGAGAGAGTGAGCGAGAGAGTGAGCGAGAGAGAGCGTGAGAGAGTGAGCGGAGCGAGAGAGTGAGCGTGAGCGAGAGAGAGAGAGAGAGAGAGAGAGAGAAAGTGAGTGAGAGAGAGAGAGAGTGAAAGTGAGTGAGAGAGAGCGAGCGCGCTAATTACTGAAGCCAAGCTTTGCATACAGGTGTAATTATCTTGGCATCTGAGATGCAGAGAGATTGTGCAGTTGTTTAGGGGATTAAAAGAAAGCTCAAAACAGGACAAAAGTGTTTCTACAGCTTCATCCGTGATAAATCAAGAGCGCTTTAGAGTTTGACATCAGATTTCTTGAAAAGGGACGTTTGGGGTTCGGTGTATTTAAAGGCAATCTGACCCAACATGCAGGAATGGATCAGTATTGATTACATACAATCTACCTATTGAAGTAACGAACTGCTCGTAGTTTGATTGTACAGAAACAGTAGTTGCGTCCCAAATGGCGTACTTATGCACTAACGTTTTGTAGTATAAATAGTGTGAATGGTGTCTTCACATCAAAAATTTCAAATAGAAAAATTGCTCTTTAAATACCCGGATGATGCACTTAAATAACTGAAAAAACTTAGGGTGGAATGTTGAACTCTTCATGCACTCAACTGTTGTAGATTTAATTATGTAGCGAAGGTGGAGGTGCTACTAGACTCAGTTTATGAATGTCAAAATAAACATAATTCATACACTACATGGTTGAGTAAATAGGGCATAAGTAAATAGTGTATAAGTGTACATTTGGGATTCTTAATTTTCTCCATAAGGAAAGTATTTATAACAATGATGTACAAGCTTTTCATAAAAAAAACCCAACGTGAGCTCCAAGATTATTAAATTATGAAATATGCTTCTGTTCAAGTTCACAAATCATGATTTCAACATCTTAAAAAAAGTCTAGAAGTAAAAGTAGAAATAGATATTTTCTTCCATATTGTGCAGTACATCTGAGTGATTATCAAAACAGAGAAAGAAAGTAGGACGGGATTTGGTTGTGTCATCGGTTGTGTAATAAGATGGAGGCAGATCTGAATGAGAGCTTGCAGTCATTGGTAAAAAAAAAGGTCAAGATCGAGTTATACTATTTTGATAATTACATAAAAAATGTAATGCATTCATGTTTGATTTGTTCACGGTAAGATCAATAAAATACATTTAAAAATAGATAATTTCACGCGGACTTTAATATGCAATATACCAGTGAAGAACTACACTACCCATAATCCTGCACAAAGAGCCACCAGAGTTATCCTCATTATGAAAAAAAAAAAAAAAAAACTGGTTCGGCAGCAACCAGACATTCCCATAAAGCATTACAACCTACAGTAGAGGATTTTGCAGTAAGGACTTTCATACTCATTGATTAGGAGCGAATAATTGCACTTCGCACTATGGTTTCTGATCGGATTCCACCATTTGCAGTGTTTCCTGGGATTGTAGTTCATTCCCTTATGGAAGAATTTAAATACACTATCTTTTTTCCTGTTTAAACATACTCCTTTTGCTTCTAAAAATCAAAGTTAGCAATTTTGAGATTGATCTCAGAGTTGGTTGATTTGGTTTTCAGCTTAAAATTATTTGTAAGTGCCCTATGGAGAAAATGAATGAGAAAACTACTTCTAGAACCAAAGCCACAGAAAAACTGGACAGTTCCACTTGAGTTTTGCAAGAAAATATCTCACATTCTTGATCTCTGGATCTGTGGCAGATATAAGCAGTATATTTTCAGTAGCAGACACTGTTGTGCATTTACGGTCAGTAGTAAAACCAAATAGACAAAAACATGAGTAAAACTGACGTCTTCTAAATTGTTACCTAGCAACAGAAGAAAATACCTGCCACTAGTACTCACCTTGTTACTCAATTTCATGAAGCAAATAATATAATGTGACAAATGGAAGTAGTAGTAAAAATACCATGCATTATCATCTCTCTCTCTCTTGTTTCTAGCTTGTGATTTTGAAAATGCCCATTTTCACCATTTTTCAAATCTGATGTAGATCTCCACACTCACCAATCTCATCCTGGATCTCTCTGCGACGTAGGGCACCTTATAGAGCAGGGACAGGCTCTGGTTCATCCTCTCCTCAATCACCCGCAGGTGGGTCGTCACCTAGGAAACCCAGACACACACTTTTAATAACAGAAGATATCTTACGCAAGATTATATTTATAAAAAGGCTCCATCCTGCAGGATGGAACATGTCTGCGGTTGTGTAATGCCGGATGGATCAATGTAACGAAGAAAACAAAAGCTTTGAGGTGATCTTAATAGGCAAACAGGGAGAAGAAACGTTGTAACTGTGGGCTGCAAAATGTGTGAGCGTGTACGAGCAACCACGCCTGGTTCTTTGTTGTCACAGCGTTAGTGTGCAATGCTCAAAAACCAGCAACAGATGGCAATGAAGGAACTGTATACCTTTAGAAAGCGAAGGGGGACTTGCTCTAAAATGTCCTTGTAGACCTTCTAGGCACCCATCTGGACCTCAGATACTGTATTTAGCTGCCGCACTGTTGCTTTAGGAAGTAGGTAGGTTTATGTTGGGCTGCCAGAAATACCTGGACTTCTACTCAATTGCCAAAATAGACTGGACTGCCATTTCTCAAACACAGGGTTATATAACTCACAACCCCACAAGTCATTGGTGTAACTGCTATTTTTTGCTATAACAAAGTGCTTTTATAAAACCTACATGAGACATGACCGTTATTAAAGGGATAGTTCATCCAAAAATGTATATTCTGTCATCATTTACTCACCCTCATGTCAATCCAAACCTGTATGATTTATTTCTTCAGTAGAGAACAAAAAGAGGGGATATACATTTCATAGCATTTTTCCATACAAAGCAGCACAAAGACTGTCAGACCCCCCCCCTAAAAAAAAGAAGCTCAGATTGAAATTCAACTCGTTATTCACAGAAAATCATCCCCTTTCTGCTCAAACCACATTAGGGGTTTTGCTTTAGGACAAATGTCTCCTTTTGTGTTCCACAGAAGTCAGTCAGTCATACGGGACATGAGTGAAAGCCAATGACAGAGTCTTCATTTGGGTGAACTATGCCTTTAACCCCGGTCCCATTGTCCCAAAAACTCTAAATGGGATGAGGGTTACAGATTCAGGGGCAAGATTACAAAAATATTCTTTTTTATGAGATTGAGATAAAGTCTTCTGGTCAAGTTCTCAAGTATTTTCTTTAAAACACCTTTAAGAAGAATATGACGGGCCTTACTGGTTTTATCTGATTGTATGGCAGTTCTAGCTGAAAAGCGCTAACTAGCTCAACAAAAAGGTTAGAAGACAGTCTTTTTGCACTGTGATAATCATAATCACGCACATTTTACATTGCAACTGGCTTGTGCGGGTGCAAATGTGCCGTTTTTAAATTGCATTTATTTTAAATAGTTACTTTTAAAATCAAGTTGGAGGTTATCCTTACTTTAAGATGGTATGACAATTTTTAAGAACTAGTTTTGTCTTTAGAACATTCTTAAAAACAAACACAAATGTTTTTAGGAACAAAACACTCTTAACTTTAATTTTAAGTTAGAAACCAAGAAAATAAAAGTTAAGAATTTTATTCTGAAGAGTGTTATGTAAATTCAGGCCCAGAACGGACGTTTGGTTCTGTGCACACCTCTGGGTCTGTGCCATGACAAACATCTGTGCTGGCCAGTCTGGAACGCAAATTATATAGCCACGCCATTGGCTCAGACTTAAGTTACATCCACTCAAATCACTACGTGTGATGTTACACAAGAGCAGTGCGGTGCAAATCTCTCATGCAATCGCTCATGGTTCTCTCTATCAACATCTGAACACTGTATATACGCACAGAAAGCACCATTAAAGGAGAAGTGTCATTTCTGTACCTCTAGCTGAACCAATTAGAAAGCAACAATGATTTTCAAACACCACTCCAAATGGCTCATTTGTGGTAATTTGTGGTCTTTAAATATTAAGCAGTTTCCAAAAGGCTAGTAAAAGTTTATCAATAGAACAAAATTCTGCAAGGTGAGAAAAGACCATAGAAAACATGGGATTTATCAGGAAAGGGAGGCAGATTGGGCGACACTGACTTGGGACTTCATCTGGGCGGCCTTCTCAGGGTCCACGGCCAGGACGTGCTGGTAGTGGCGGATAGTGTGCTGACGATCCTTATTCTCAGCACGCACATACCTCTTCAGAGCCTGCAGGATACGGTGGGGCTGCAGAGACAGAAAGAAGATAAATTGAGCATAAAGGAGAGAGAACAAAAGGCAGGTTGAGTCAGGCGGATGTCTCCTTATGAGCCATGAATCAGCGCTAGGATCAAAGAGCCGCAAGATCCGCAGGACAGAGAAATAACAAGAGGATTAGCAGAGATGCTGAAAGCACGCCTGCTTGAGCGAGTCCGGCTCTGGTTCTCTTCGTGCAAGTCATTTCAGGGGATTAAACATTAGTTACATAGGTGCACAATTCAAATTAATATCTTAAGTAACCGAAGCCATTCTCCCTGTTATGAGCTTTCAGCAGGGTAATAGAAGGACGAGTAATCCACCACCATTAAATCACACAGCAGAGAGAAGAGACAGCCATCGCTCATCAGAGACTCAACATGAGAAGTGTAATCTGGTCATTACGAGATGAGAACAATCCTTCAAGGACGCACTTATCTCTCCCTTGAGAGATAGTTTAAACAAAACAATAAAGAGGAGTAGTCATGTATTCAGGGTATAACAAAATAGATTACTTTCAGATGGTCAAACCACATGACATTTTTAAAGTAATTCAATTATTATTTTGTATTATATAAGTGTATTTATTTCCATTTATATAAAAAATATGATACATTTTATAGTAAATTATGATTTATTTTAAGTACAATGAATTTAAGTATTAATTTTATAAATATATGACACATTTTATAGTAATTAAATTATTATTTTGTATTATAAAAGTGTATTACATTATTTTAGTTTATATTTATATTTAAAAAATAGGATATATTTTTAAATAGTAATTAAATTATATATTTTTTTATTATATAAAATTGTATTTATTTACATTTTATAGTTTATTATATTTAAAAATATGATACTTTTTATAGTAATTAAATTAATTATATTTTTTTATACATAAAGGTTTATTTATTTAGATTTAAACGTTTATATATTATTTATTTTCTGATATTATATTAAAACATATGAAACCAACATAAGTATATTTCTTAAAACTTGTTTTAAAGTAGAGTTTAAATGATTGTTGTGTTGACAGCAGATTTAACGCCTGCATGTACCACCAATAAGGATGTTAATTCAGTTGTAAACGGAGTGTATCAGGTCACTGTGGGTCGTCTCACCTTGGTGGATCAGCCTGCAGAGCGGCTAGGTAGTTCTCCAGGGCAAGACGGCGGCGATCGTCAGCATGGCCTCCACCCGGGCAAGATGAGTCTCCACCAGCTGCTGTTTCTCGCTGGCTGCCCTCCTCCAAGGACTCCACCATAGCCTGGAAGTGCTGCAGTGAGAATAAGGAAGACCCCATAAATAAAACAGTCACCTCTTGTACGAGATATTCTCTGGCATAGAAGCTGAGGTTACCTGGATCAGTGTCTGTCTCTCAGCTTGGGTAGGTTCCTGGCCTGGCTCTCAGCCTCCTCCCACTCCTTCCTCACCTGGTAAGAACAACACACAATCACTTGGGGCTCAAATACTGGCTGGACTCTGACTAGCCACATGAAAACAACTACAGTGTTTTTCAAACTGTAAATGTGACCTCTCACTCACCCTCTCCATGCGGTTGCGGTGTCGTATCTCAAGTTGCTCCTTGGCCTTCTGGAAACGGATGTGCTCTTTATCATCTGCTGGGGTTTCAAAGTACACATCCACATCATCTGTAGGTTGAGGGGTGGGCGGCACGGCTGAGGAGGTAAAGAGAGTTTATAAAGAGGTGGCACATCCAAGCTTTCTCCAAACACCAAAAAAGAAGCATTTTTAGGAATCACAGAGCTGCAGAAGCGTAGGCTGCTGTTGACAATAGGTAGGCAGCAAATTATGCTGTCTTTCAAGGTACCTTTTTGGCAGGACTGCATGTACAGTCTCCGGAAAATGCAATCCCTTAAAGGAATAATGCACCCAAAAATGAAAATTGTGTCATTTACTAAACCTCTGTCTTTACAAACCTGTATAAGATAACTATGATATTTTGAAGATATTTTGTTGGTCCCCATTGACTTCGATAGTATGGGAAGAAATACTATGGAAGTCAATGGGGACCATCAAATGTTTGATTGCCAGCATTTTTCAAATTCTTGATTATAGTCAACATAAAATAAGCTAAAATGACATGAGGGTAAATGATGAAAATTCTCATTTTAGGGCAACTTTTCCTTTAATGCACTGCGAGAAGCTTAGTGAAAAGAGTTGAGGGAAATGTAAATTAAATGTATTTATTCAGAAAATATGCTTAACTTAATTTAAAGCTGTCATTTCTTTATCTTGCAGTTTTTGTGTGCAATGTATTTTGAGTATTATTGCAGTAGTATTAAGCTGTTAGCTTAGCAACGTGTCAACTTTAAACTCTCTAGAGTGCAACAATCTCGTTCATTTACTTCATAAATGGATTGATTTTGAACAATAACTTCCAAACAAGGTTTCAGACAGAACTACGAGGTTATTAATTGATGGCATACGCTTTTGTTGACTATCACAAGTAATCTGTTTGATGGTGAAATTAAAAACTACATTACCCATGATTCTGCAGAGAAATCTCCACCAATAGGAGAACACTGACAAGAAAATCACCAAAATCACTTAAGCCCCGCCCACTTCTACAATTCACTGTGAATGACGCAGAGTCAGTTTTCCTGCACTTTCAGACTACTTAAAGATTTGGTACATTTTTAGTTTTGTATTTCTGTTTTTTTTTAGTATTATGTCATTTGCAATGCTCCATGAGCTGTATGTTCTTCTTTAAAGCCATCAAATACAAAGTCTTGTACCTTTTTTATCCCATTTTCAGTACTTCTTTGCTTCACATCAGATTGTTGTGATTCACCTCGCCACTGGTTAGTTCGATTGAATCATGGGCAGCAGTGTCACACTCTATTGAAACTGTGAGGGTCAGTCAGGCCTTTTGTGTGGTTAAAGTGAGGAATGGTGCATGAGTGACCATTAGACAAGTGGTGACTTATGAGGCTCTGATGATTGTTAGAAGGCTTCTAGGTAGCCAGCAGACATTTAAGGAGCTCACCATCTTTTGTAACAGAGCTAGAGAGACGTTAAACACATTTACAAACAGAAACAAATACAGACCGAGCAACAGACAGGTCCAGAGGAGCAAAGGAGGAGCAGTCGACACAAAGGACACAACTAAGATCAGACCTAAAGCAAAGAAAAAGCTTCCCACAGAGAGCTACGACTCGAGAGGACTTTGTAATTGCCCTGATTCTGAGAGAAACAGACAGTCCTTCATTTCCCATTCCTTTCATCCTGTCCTCTGAATATCTCTCTTCTGACAGAAGCGCTCCCCTTAGCATTTATCTTAAGAGTTACTGTGCAGTTCTGCACGCTATGATCAAGATATGAGCTCAAATCAGATTAATTTAGTATACAGATGACAAGGCCGACATGATAACCCAGAAGGTTGTGCACAAAAGGCAACATGAGACATGCATATTGATAAGAGCAAACCGTCTTCAGCATCTAGACTGATAAGAGCACAAGAGAAACCGTGAATCATGAAGGTCAACATGATCAAAAAAAACATCATATTGAACTCATTTCATGTCACCACAGGAACACAAGATGATGGTTTCTACTCCTACATGAATTAAAAACACTGGCAGATTAAACTGAAAGACACACAAAGCGAAAGCAAAGACTGAGTGACAAAGGATGGGACACTGCAGACGCAGAAATAACAGGATAAGAACATATTAGCCTGAATTAGATCAGATTAAAGCACATAACATCACATTAACTTTGGTAAGAACAAATGTAAGAACAATTTGATCAATATTGACAACATTTTTATTACTGCTACTAATAATCACTACTACTACTTATTATTACAATTATTAAATATAATAAGTAATTACACTGAATAATAATTAAACATGTATTATTATTAATATTCAATTAAAATAATATAGTTAATGTAATTTTATTAGTAAATAATAAGTCATTTAAGTTAGATTAATAATACGAAATATTGCTGTTAATCCACATATTAGTAAATTAGATAAGATTAAATACATGTTGCGTGACTTCTTAAGTAAAATGTGAGAACATTTTTATAAATATCCCCATGCTAAGTTTTATTACTGCTACTACTAATAACAACAACTATTACGACTATTAGTATTATTAATGTTATTGCATTACATTTTTTTTATTATTATAAAATAAAAATATGTCATTATTTAATTAGTAAATGTCATTCAAAATAATGTATTAATTTTATTATGATTAAATGAGTAGCTAAATTAAATACAATAACAACAATAATAATAATAGTAATAATAATAAATGTTGCCGTTAATCCAACAACAATGAACCATTTTAAAGGAGAAATTTTTTTGTTTCTGCCGACAGTAAAACTAATAGTTAATTAGCCCACAAAAGTGTTTACAGTTGTAAGGCATCACAGGAAATTACATTAATGTAGAATGTACATTGTCCATTTGTAACTGCCTTGACTGCATTTCACCCAATCGAGATCTATCTTTCATATTCCAAGGTTGCAACATCTAGGTAAGCTAACATAACATGAGCATTGTGAGAGAAAGCGAGGAGGAGGAGCAGGGCGGAGCAGAAGGGGCGGAGTCTTTGGTGACTTACTCAAACGTTTACAAACAGCCATGCAGTACTCCTCGGAGTCGAAATTGTTGCGGTTGCCAGCACAGCCTCCGTAGATGAAGCGCACGCACTTCCTCTGCTGCATGTCGAAGTGCCAGCGAGGCATAGAGGCGCGGCAGGGGCCGGTCACCGCCTCCAGAGAACACACAGCTAATACAGGAGGGGAGGCGCAGTTAGAGCCTCCAGCCACCGGGGGCAGCAATCAGTAATGCCCTTGAACTATAGAGCGCAACAGTGACCGCACACTTCAGAGGCCTCGGTCTGGTAATAGTTTTCCCATTTACTTTCTCCATAGACTTTACACCTAGAATGTTCATTGAGGAATCACTAAAGGAGCTATAACGATAACTATTAACGTCCATACTCACATTTCATTTGCTGTGTTAAATGCTTGAGTTGGTACAAGTCGGGTGGATTCTGATTGGCTATTTTCAGTGAAAAAAGTTCAGTTATTTTTTTTTCAGTTTTTTTTTTTTTTTTTCTGAAAGTGATTCCAACAATATCGTTCCTCTGTTCTCGTTATAGTTGTGGTGTGGACCTCTCTATTCTCTTACAGCTGTCATTAAGAGCCTTTAGTATAAAAACAAATTAATATTCAGATACCTACAAATACATAAGTTTGAGAGTGTAGGGGAAATTATTTGATTACATGCTTCATAGCTAGTGAGCACTGCCATAAATTTGTTTCCATGGCCACAACGACTTTGATTGGTGCATTCATCTTTATCAGGATTGTGGGTAATGTAATTCTGGCTATAGCATGCAGAAGAAAAATAAAGTTTAAACGTGTATCTTTTCTTAATCTTTCTCGCAATGTATTTGCATTAATGATAAAAGAAAATATTTCTCTATGGAAAAAGTGAATGAGATTTTTTATTTCTAGACCCCGGACTGTTGCGCTATATAGGATGTTTAGACAACGCCAAACAATAAAATGCATACTTTATAATTTCTAAAAACCTCTACAGTGAACAGGACCAGAAATATACATCAATGAATCACACTGTGGCAGTAAGGAAATAAATGAAGCCAACAGCGTGATACAGACCTTCCACTTCCTGCTGAGTTTTATCAACATCCTGGCTCTCCGGGACGGCAGCTTTGTCTTTCTTCACGTCCTTTTCCTCACTGTCTCGGTCGTCCTCTTCATCTTCATACACATAGTGGTAGTCCTCCTCATCTCCGTCGTCCTCCTCCTCTTCTTCAGCTGTGTCCTCTGGAGTGGGCGGCTCGATGGCAACAGGATCACTAAAAACAAGAAAAGACAGTAATGTCCCAATCTACACCCTACTCAACATTTCACATAGTATTACTGACAAAGTACCCTTTTAAAAGAGTAACTATCGAAGCGCTTTAAAATAGCAATTTGCATTTATGAGCAGCCTGAACATTTTTCACGATTTATCCTTTTTTTGATCCATAGGAGAAAGTGAGACATGCTTTGAATTAAATTAGTGTAAATTATTATCTAAAACAGCCATAAAAAAGCATTACTTGAAATAAAATAAACATTAGCTGAAATAGTTTATTTATTGAAATATTTCAGTTATTTGTCAAGGTAACATTTCTCATTTTGGTGAAGTACTAAAATAACAAAAAAAGATATAGCCTGTGGACTTAAAAAAATAACTAATATATGACAAAAGCACATAAAATGAATAAAAACGTGAACATTTTAAATAAAATACAAAGTAAAATTTTAAACAACAAAAGCTGTAATAGTATATAAATGATACTTAAGTAAATGACGTGTTTATTTTTAGGTGAACTAGAAATGAAGGACATATTAGAGTAATTCAGTAAAAAAGCCGGATGACAGGAGCACAGTGGGATGTTAGGGAAGGAGAACATATGAAACAGAGGGAGAGGAGGAGCACAGGGTGGAGGTTTTGTGATTTATGGAAGTGAATCAAGCAGCTGTCAGAGGTCAAAGGCATGACACTCGAAAATATCCAGATGGTCAACCGAATTTATCCGACACAAACGCTCACAGTGCACACTCACACACACGATGTATCAGCTAAAGCATGATGAGATACGACAGCTCACAGTCATACTGATACAGCATCCTTCGAGAAGCGTGCCGAGGAGGCTGAGGAGGAGGAGGAGTAAATAATTGACAATACAAAACGATGACCCATGAGTCAGCCAGATTTTAGCAATCACTAAGTTTGATTAAATTAGAGCTCAACCTCCACGCCTGGGAACTTATTTTACTGATGATATTAATAAAAATAAAACTAACTAATCATAAAATGCTACACAAAATATGTTTTTTACTGTATAAATGCAGTTTTTCTATAAGTTCAACAAAAAAATGTAACTGGTCAGTTGTAATATACACTACTGTTCTGTTTAGGATCAAGAAATTACTTTCATTCAGGATTTATTAGTAAATTGATCAGACGTAGCAGCCAAGGCATTTATAATCAGGGGTAAATATGTTTTTCAGCCTGTAATCATAAGATAACCTGGAGATTTGACCCATTAAATAGAACTATAAAAATGAATAAGTGATAATATTATTGCACTATTTATTGTTTTATAAAATAATAATTAACTAAATAATAATATATTTTAAAATTAAAATGGAGCATTAAAATACAAATACAATTATTTTATAGTAAACTTAAAAATAAAATACTAATATTTACTACAAACTTTTAGTTTTTTTAATATGGATTTTCATTTTCAAACTTAAAATCAGAAGGCTTTTATTTTGGCGGGTTTCGCACCGCATCAGTGAAAACAGCAGTGATTATGCTTTGATAGATTATGCTTTGTTTGAATAGAAATCTTATACAGTACATTTTGTCAATCTAAAATGGTAATTGTGCATTAACAGCGGTCAACCATGTCGGCACGCAAACGCGCTGTCAGAACTTATTTACACGCGTACCACTAGTGTGCACCCGTTTATTGTTACACTAAAGATTTGTTAATAATTATTTCTGAATGATTGTGACGATAGTGACTGACACTGACGACTGGAGTAATGATGCTGATAATTCAGCTTTGTATCACAGGAATAAATTACATTTTAAAGTATATTCAGATAGAAAACAGGTTTACAGTATTTTTGATCAAAGTCTTGGTGAGCATAAGAGACTACCAATCCTTTTTTTTAATCTTTTAATCTTACCAACCATACACATTTGAATGCATATATTAAACGGACATTATTTAACTAACTCTAGCACTCTCTACTCTAAATATATTCTTTAAAAAACTTGCCCCTTTTAGACTCGCACCATCCATTTACTGCTTGGCTTAACTGCATTAACTGCTTATTTTCTTTAAAAAAACGAACACCATCTTCTCTATTCTTTGTATTCTATCTATTCGTTATTATATAATTAATAAAATAAAAGTTATCTAACATTGGCTTGCTCTATTTTTTTTTTTTTACATAATTAAAAAAAAACCTTGCTACGTGTACTGCGTTAAGCTAACTGAGACTTGTTATAGCTCTTGTTGATTTTGATTGCTTCCACTGTCCTCATTTGCCTCGGTCACTTTGGATAAAAGCATCTGCTAAATGACTAAATGAAAATGTAAATTTAGTTCTGTATGATATCTTAAAACTGGACTAAACCTTTGGAGCTGTATGGAAGAGATCAGAGATGGATAAAAATAATAAACACAACCTTGACCTAGTGTGGCAAAGTTTCAATAAAATGCATTTTCATGTGAACGTAGAAATTATGATATAGTTTTCTTCATAGTTCAAGGTAAATTGTGGCAAATAAAAGGCCGTTTTATGGCTGTTTTTATTGTTGATCAGCTGGATAAAATCGTTCTGAAAGTGATTTCAATGATATTGTTCCCCTGTGTTGTTATCCCTGAAATTGTGGTGTAGACTCTGCTACTCTTTTATATTCAGAGTGATTTTTAAAACTTTATCCTTATTATCGTCATCATCCGTGATGATCACGTGTACGTGCACTGCATTACCTCTCCTCGACTGGCATCATCATCCTCCTCATCCTCAATGATAAGCTCATCCACCTCCTCATCCTCGTCTTCATCCTCATCATCTAGCTCTTTAGAGGCTGAAGCAGGAAGCGCGGGCTCTTCAGGACGAGTAGATGGGCAGCAGACGTATTCAGTGCCGTGGAACTTATCGATGCCACAGGGCAGCAGCATGCCATAGCTGTGCAGGGCCATGTTCCCCTTAGAGCAGGCCTACAGAGAGCCAGAGACACAGAGAGTCAAGAAATCTCATTCAATTTGAGCAAATGTGCTCTGAAAGGCCAGGGCTGTGTAAGAACAGCCCGAAGAAATTCAGCAGAGCTCTTAAATGTCTGTCCCGGGATCAGTAGAGTCAGCGCACGCAGATGCTTTCAGTACGCACACGCAGGGAATGAATGACGGCAGCTCGGGGTGATTTACAGATCCGACACACATTGTGACCACATACACACTGGGCTGTGTCCTCTTCTGCGTGCTCAACCCTATTCTGAACAGTTCACAGCATTCTGCAAACTCATTCACTAGGAAGTAGTGATGACAATACGTGTCTGTGATGCTAAACTTTTGCTATACATATATGTCACGCGAGATGCCAAAACTATGCTACAGTTTTAACAGTGACTTCATAGATATGATGGTTGATTTTCTCATTCAAATGTATTCAGTTATGAATCTTATCTTTTGGTTTCACCCAACAAAAATGTAGAAAATGTAATAAATTAAAGAAAAAACTCAAATAAATCAAGATTAAGTGCATTTAGTTTGTGAAGTATTTAATTTCACAAGATATTAACATCACCACATGACCATTAAATATATAAACCATGCATTTTAAGCAAGAATGATACACTATCATTCAAACGTTTGGTGTCAGTAAGATTTTCATTTTTTTATTAATTCCTTTATTCAGCAAGGATGCATTAACTTGTTTTCAACATTCATAATTATAAGCACTATTATTAATAATTAAGCACCAATAATAACTGAATAGCATATAAGAAACATGTATTTTTTATCAAATAAATGCACCCTTAAAATAAATGTGAACATAAGGGACTTAAAAAAAATCTTACTGACCCCAAACTTTAATGTTATTGCATGGGTGTCTTCAGATGTTGATGCCTTATTATGAAGAGATTCTTCATTAATGTGTTTTTTTCCTCTCTCTTGTTTTGCCATTTTGGCCACACATCATAAACTTCCAGTTAGTAAGTGACCCCAAGTTATGCACGCTCAAGATAGGAGTTACTTTATCCCTCACACACACAGAAAGAATGAACACTTTAACTTAAGCCTGCAAATGAATGCAGTTGTCAAAGCCAAAACTGTGAAAATGCCCTTCAAAAAGCACAGACGGCAGGGAAAGACGGTTGATAAAATAAAAGATGCAGTAGCAGAGTAGCATTCGTGAGATATGAGCGAGGGTTAAAACGAAATGTTCAATAGCAGATTTTGAAAGCAGTGCATGTGTGTGTGAGGTGGGAGAAGTCTAGAGATTAGCAGCATTACAGCAGCTCGGCTTATCCAATTATCAGAGTGAAATGTGAGGACTCAAGCATTCAGCAGGAAAGACTGAGAGAATAAGAGTGAGACACTCTCAGTCTACACTAAAAGACACTGATTTAAACAAGGATGGAGGACGGCACAGATGTCAATCAGAGTATAGATGAAAATCATGTTCTGTAGGGTACTATGATTCCTGTGATGCTGAAAACACAGACTGCATCTTTGCGCTGTATCTGATTAGGCGTTAATGTGCATTATATTGTTTGTGTCTATATGTGGCACTGGATGCTGATATCTTACCTCTTTGGCCACACCATGCCACTGCTGATGACTCACGCACATGTCCATACGCTCCTTATGGAAGAATTTACACTTGTCTGGCACCAGGAGCACGTCACTCACGAATTCCCCAACTAAAAACATACAAACACACAACACAGATTATTGGCAAAGCTGAGGCTTTAATAATATGCAGCTGGTCAAATACAAACAGCAAAACAGAATTGTAAATCCGGTTCCTGTGGCTCAGTGGTAGAGCATTGCGTTAGCAGCGCAAATGTTGTGGGTTCGATTCCCAGGGAACACATGCTGACAAAAAATGTATAGCCTGAATGCACTGTAAGTCGCTTTGGATAAAAGTGTCTGCTAAATGCATAAATGTAAATGTAAACTGCAGTGGAAACGCAAACCGAGCCGAAGCGAGTCGTACCACGCAGTAGAAAAGCGCCATAAGATATTTTACTCTGACCTGGCTCAAACAAAGGTGTAGGTTTGGGGCGGGACTACCTGTTTGTCTGAGCAATAAAATATCAGGAGCAGAGAAAAACCCTACATAATTAGTAGGACTTTGGGCTGCAAAAATCTAAATTTTCTGGTAAAAAAAATTGTGATTGTTATTTTAAAATATGACAAAAAAAGGTTTGCTGTGCTTTCTTGTAGGGCTGCAGAATTTGGTGATTATATATATATACACAGTATTAATATGGCTATACAATAATCATTTTAAATAATAAGATTTATTATTATTAGACAATTATATAATTTTAAATATATATTAAATAAAATATTAAATTCAATTACTAATTGTAGTATTCTACTAAATTGAGTGTTTAAGAAAAATAACAGTAATATTTCAAGTATGAACAGTGCAGTTTTTCACCATGAAACATGACAAATACATATTTAATTAAATACACTCAGCCTTTGTGATTTAATAAACGAGATCATGATTTCGGGTTTATTTCGATTAATTGTGAAGCCCTTGTAGGAATGCACTAAAATCATGGCCGGCAAAAACAAAACAAGCAAATCTCACATTTTCTCATCCTAACTGGGCTTAAGTTTCTTAATATTAACTCAATAACATTTACAACTATATTATTGTAGTTTAGTTTTTTTTACCAATAAATCTAATTTCAGTAAATATAGTTAATACAACTGCTATTGATATTTCTAAAAAATGAAAAGTAAACTCATTAAAAAATGTTGTTGAATTAAAGAAATTAAGAGCCACAGACCTTTAAACCTATTTTTTAACAATATTAGGGCCCTATAAAAAGTTTCTTACATTTTCTGGTAATTAAATCAAGGCATAAAACATTCATTTAATTTATCCTAATTAAATTAAAATTAAACCCTTTTATTTTTTGCTAACAAAAGTGCGGCACAACAGAACTTTACTGTAAAAATTTAAAAATAAAACAAATGTGATTATTTCTTTAAAAAAAAAAGTTATTAATATGTATTAGTAGTACTATTGTTGTTACATCGAGCCTTAAGACTGAACAAGTCATATTTCTGTCACAGTTTCGTCACGTTAAACCAAACTTATTTGACAGGATTTAGTTTGCTGAAATAAATACCAGGAAAGATAAAATCGTGGCTTTTGAGGATCGATAAGTTAATCACTGAAAACATCAGCTGAATTGAGTCCAAACAAAGTTTTTGGATCTTATTCAATTTGGATTAATTTTCACTAAAAAAGGATTAATATGTAAATAAAACCACAAAGGGAGAATGTGAATGAGCGGAGACGCTCAGATGCCATCAGATGTATCCGCATGGGATTGTGTGCCATATGCAGGAGAGTTATTACAGAGCTGATTTCAGGACAGCTGGGAGGTCAATCCGACCTCGAGAGAGAGAGAGAGAGAGAGGTTGAATCCTTTAATGACCAGAAGTCTGTTCACAATAGAAGAGGATTGTGACAGTCCACAAACTGCTCATTTAGCCGTTACCACAAAACAGGCCTAGGGCCAAATCAGCCAGAATCCAGAGAGACGAGGAAAGGCGGACAGGAGAGAAGAAAAAGACCAGTGTTTTGGAAAATGAGAGGGTTTGGAGGAAAGAACTGAAATAGCCGAGAACACATCTGTTGTACGAACCAAAGCCTCTCCACGCCATACAAACTCACATGCATTCAAAACTCATGACAGGAATCTGTTTAAACGGATAAGATTATATAGCACATCTTCAGTGGTTCTACATTAAACTTGTCCCATAGGTTTCCATTAGAAGCGCATTAATGTTATGTTTTTACAAAGCGGACTCAAAATTATTTTCAGTGGCAATCGACAGCATGTCACAGATGTCGTCGATAAAGCTTAACTTGTATTGAACTCTGAATGTTCACAACACAATCTGCTCTGCTGAAACAGTGTGTGGGTGATCACTTATTTTAGAGAATAGATCCTGACAGCGTCGGTAGGACTGCCGGCCCGCTGCTGCTCGACTGGAATAAACGCGGTATCGCATTGATATCATGTGAAGAGAGGCAGTGAGGCAGAGAAGTGCAGCATTCTGCTTCTACAACTAAACAAAACTACCAGCCAGGAAGTGGACAAATACACTGCTTACCGAATACTAAAATACACCTGTAGCATTATAAACCATTGCATAGAATCATGTTTAATTCGGCATTATTTAACTACAATTCTCAAATTAAAATGGCTAATGTGCGTTCCAATTTAATTTTGTATTAACTCTGTTTGCTTAAATCATTTTTAATCTACTCAAGTACATGCTAGAAACCATCAGATTAATTACTGAAAATGTTATGCATGTGAAACAGCATTACTCACATTACATTACTGCTACTAACATCTATAAGATAATAAGTGTGTAAGTCTAACAATAAGTGTTTCAAACAGTAGTACTCTGACCTCGCATGTTTTATTATTCTAACTTATGTTTAAGTTATTTCGGAAACAAATATGTCTATTTGCCTTTTTTGTGGAAAGACAATCATCTCTTTTGCCAATGTGAATAAATAATGGGACAAGGAGGAGAAATAAAGTTCCCACAACAATATGTTCTGATGCATAATGCACATTTTGGTATATGTATGATCAAACAAGCACCTTGTCCTACAATGTCAATTACCAAAAAGCAACACTTTTGACAATGTGTGCACAAGTCATAAGCTCCGTGTGAACCAAATATACATTTTGAAGGTCAGTATTCTCTAAAAATCAGCACAAATGTATTATTGATTATTGATGCACTGCAAGGTTTTGGGTCATTGATCTCGGGTGGTGTTAGAAGAAGCAGAACATTTAAATATGCTGAATGAAGTACGCCATTCAATGCATGGAAAAGAACGGAGAAGATGCTTCAAGATTTCTCAGACCAAATAATCGCATACAGGTTTGGACCGATGATGATAAACAAATAAATGTTTATTGTTGGATTCATTATTCCTTTGATAATTGAATGCATTTATTTGGGCCAGAGAGGGACACTGATGGAAAGCATGTAAAAACCTTAAAATCCCAAAAAGCAGGAAGGCAGGTGTAATGACTCATTTGTGCGCTCATGTAATCCCTGATTTTCTATTTCATATTAAACTGTGCATGAATTCAACCAAGCGCTCGACTTGTGAAGACAAACTGCAGGCTGACGACATGATCAAAAAGCTCTTAGATGATCCATCAAAAGCTGGAAAAAGCAGCGTGTTATGGTTTAGAAAGAGACAAAGGGAGAAAAAAATGCTATGAAGAAAAACGACACAAAAGGATTGAGGCGAGCTGCTTTCAACTTCATAGTTTATAGCCCAGTTCCTCTGCTCTGTCCCAGCCCTGCATCAAAGATTTATGGCTATTACACATTAAACAGTATAATCTCTTTAAAAACGATTTCTTTCTGTTTCTATGTCTGGTTGTATCTAGACTCTTCAGCCAGGATGCATCCGCATCAAATGGACAGTGTACGCTTTGGAGAGCTGAACACTGCTGATGATTTAGCACAATCCTTTCTGCTAAAGAGCTGTTTATCTCAGCACTACCTTGCATTGGGATCATTCGGGACTATTAAGGCTAAAGGATGAAACGGTCAGCAGCTAAACAAACCTAAACAAAATACTGGAAACCGTCTGCTGACTGCCCATTAAGAGTTACCGTCGGCTGAAATGAATCAAGCCAGTGTTTGAAAGCTAAGAGCTAATGGTCAAATATGAGCCCTGCACCGTGGACCAGAATAGCCCTGAAAACATTCTTACTGCGGTCATATAAACCTACTCGTCTCAAGATCTCTCCATTTCATTTGAGGAAACTACAGCCAAAAAGATCAAGTAAAGACTGACTAAAGAACATCCAAGAATCAATTCTGTCATTTACATGCCTTCAAGTTCTTCCAAACCCATAAGACTTTGTGTTCAGCTTGTATCTGGTGGAGATTACGATACTTCATGTGCTCTATGTTGACCACTGTTTATGTGAATTAAAATCCAAATCAAAGCATATAAAGTCTTGATTTTTTTTAACCTTCATGAACTTTTAGAGAACAAACATTTTGGTGGAGTGGACTTTCATGGAGTTACTCTCGGATTTCATTAAAATATCTTAATTTGTGTTTCAAAGCTGAACGAATGGCTTGTGGATTTGTAATATCACATGACTTTCATGAAACACAAAAAGAGAAGTTTTGAAGAATGCTCATGCTGCTCTTTTAGTTACAGTTTTGCACATACTTTAACATTAATGTAAAGGTCCCATATTGTCAAAACTGAAATGTTCTTTTCTTTTCATGATAACAGAGGTCTAGGGGCTATGTAACTACCATATAAGTTTCAGAACAGTCGATTCACAGTAAAGCTCACACAGCCTGCATAAAATAGCTGTGCGTTTTCACGAGCCCTTGTGACTTCCGTAGAAACGTGACGTCCGAACTACTCAGTCACTGCCTTCAGTCACCATCCCGAGCAGCACCCACCAGCCTTTTGCCAAACCCCCAGACAACATGGCGTCCATGCCATGCTGAGCAACAACAACACTGAAACATGTGGAAAAGGTTCACTTTAACGGACGAAACCGGCCGACCGGTAACGTTACGCTCTCACTCAAAGGATGGATGCTCTGACAGGACTGTTACTATGAGGTGGATCACGTCTAGCATGTATAGTAAAGACAAACTCACCGCGTCTATCTAGTCATGATGAAGATGTAAATACATTTAGATGTTTACAGCTACATTATTATTCCAGCCACAATTAATCACAACACCGTATATACAATTAAAGATGATTAAGCATATAAATCGTCAGTTTGATGTTTTACAGACATTATTTCATACAGGACATATTCGTGAGATGCAAGAAATCTTCAGACACGTCCATAACAACAAAAGATAATACTTTATTGAAACTTTTCTGATCATGTTTGACGATCGTTTCGGTCCAGTCTGCTCATATTATCTCATTTAACCACAGCTTGTCTGGCAGTGGCAGCAGGTATGTGATCAAATTTCTAATTTGAGACTGTATTGTGTCGAGTCTAGCACCCAACATCACAACAAGATGATATTTTAAGCTCCTTGTTTAGCCGAATCTGCGCTGGTTTGAATGGGCAGTTCTCCCTTTGTTTTCTTCCAGCTTAGTGCGGAGACGTAATCGTGAAGTCATGACCCTAGTTACCTGTGCTTGGCCTAGCCGTGCGTCACTAAGAAAACAACAGGCCAATCAGAAGAGAGGCTCATGAATATTAATTAGACAGAACAAATCGACCTGTTTTTACCAGAGCTCCTGAGAGAAGAGCTGTAAATATATTGAGATTGTTTTTGGTACTTATACTGCAAATAATATTCTTAAGGACATCAAAACCTAAAATAGTTCATTTTAACATTAATAGTTCCAATTTGCACTAAAAAAACTCCAGAAAGGTTTATAATATGGGACATTTAATGTAAATGCAAAAGAGACCAGTGTGATCCAATTGTGTTTGGTACTACTACCACCACCATCAACCCTGCCAAATGCACATGCAATAATGGCCTTACAACAACTATTGCATGGCCAAGGAGACTTGTATAGTGCACAAGTATGGACTACATCTACATTTCATACTTTTTGGCCCTTTTACGAGCATTTGTCTGATCACTGTGCTTCCACTGTATTGAAATTGCAGCATGTTCATTTCCTCTTCTTGCGTCATGCGGATTTGGAATGACATGAGGATGAGTAAATGACAATTTTAAGAGCATGCATTAGATTTTTTTTTTAAAGGAATGCAACTGCTTGGAAGTACAAACTACAATCCTCAAAGATCAAGCATACTTGCAGATTTATTTGAGGTGTACGCTGCAGTGAGAGACAGAGACAGACGAGCCGCCCATTTCACTGCATTACACCACCAAAACAAATCACTCTCCCTAATTAAACTCCAGAGGCCAGAATGTTGCTGAATCACAATGAAACCTCCTCATTAATAACAGCGGTTAAACCCCAGAGGAAGCAGAGAGGTGAGTCCGAACACGAGCGAGTCTCGCTGATGTACCGATTCAATTCAAGGATACAAATGTACCTAAAGAAGAACATCTCCTTAAACACCAGGGGCTGCTTTTCCAGACACAGAGCACACCTAGTCCTTGACTGCTTTGCAGCAGAAATCCCCAACAGACCATTTGTCAAGACAAACATCAATATTTTTCATATTTTGGTTAGGGTTATGAGTAGTGTTGTCATGGTACCAACATTTCAGTATTCGGTACAGATACCAGTGAAAATCCACGGTTCTCGGTACCAAAGCAAAACACAAAAACATGCTAATTAAAAAAAAAACACTATTTTTATTAATAAAGTCAAACAAAAATAATGTACAAAATGCAATGCCATTCTTTGTGCTCATTTAAAATCGTGTTTCAGGTTTTTCCACAAGTAAAAAAAAATATGGAAAAAAGCAAGCAAGTTTTACCCCAATTTTTTATTTGTCTTTTAATGAAATTGAAACCCTTTTTTGGTAAATAAAGGGGATTTACTATTAAAATTAAAACATGGAAGAAATATGGTGTGATTATTTATTAGAAAATTAAGTTGTATCATTTTTTTAAACCGTAGTAGTATCAAATACGTTCTACTAAATAATAGTAGCCTAATATATTTCTGGCACAACATGTTATGACGGGTTGTCGTAAATACCTTTACATTTCTGTGTGTATATGATATGACGCTGGTTTTCCTGAAATTAAACAGTAAAATGATCATGAAGTGACTCTCAGAGCAGTTCTTGAGATGTTATGTATGATTTGGATGAATTCATCAAAAGTAGGTAATTACACCTAAATAAAATTGTGATATAGACCAGTATCTGTTAATATTTAGCCACAAAAGCATGTCATGAGTCATGTCATAGTATGATATGTCCTCAATTAGTCGGCAGACGCTGAAATCACTGCGAGTGTCACACGCGCTTCAGTGTATGTAACGATAGGAAACAAAACCGGAAGTTTCTGCTGTTCATTCACACAGAGACTCGCAGAGCATGTGATTCAGATTTGAATCGACTTTTGCGGCTTAATATTACAGATACTGGTCCATATCGCGATTTGATTTAAGTGTAATTACCTACTTTTGATTAATTCATCCAAAGCTAGACACATTTATTGGTATTCCGTTTTTAAACTAGGTTCCGCAATTCAGTCCACGTTTTCTGCGTCGCAGAAATCATACGGCCTTACGAGTCAAGAACCAGGTTGACCGGGTCCTCGGTACCACTGGTACCTTAAAAACCTGGTACCGTGACGTTTTCATTTTTTAGTACCAAAGTACCTAGACTTTTGACAACACTAGTTATGAGTATGCATTAAACATCAGTCCATAAATTATCCAGCATAATTTGTTTCTCAGACACAAATGATCAAACGTTTCATATCCTGTGATTTTTAATGAGAAATGTGCTGTTACTGAGATCTGAACAGTAAAACAGCAGAAGCCACCCAAAAACATCATAGCTACTACAAAGCAACGCAGTAATTTATGTTTAAAAAAATCTGCTTTTGTTATGGCTTTTGCTGCAGTTTCACTTTTCTGTTTTTATCTTCAGTTCAATAAAACAGTTTCCATGGCGACTCCTAAGTAGAGAAAGTTGTTGATGGAACGGTGTGTGGCTGACTAAAACAGCTTTGGGTTCCTCCAGAACATGAGATTCAATTAACAAGCCATCATTCAGAGAAAGAGACAGAGGAAGCAGTGGACTGAAAGTGCGTCGTCCGCCCGACCCTGTCAATCAAACAGCCGCCGACATCAGGTGATGCGAGTCAACAGCTGCCGAGTCAGCTCAAATACACACACAACAAAAATCAGCCATCTTGGAAAGCCTCCGACCGTCTGCCCATTTCACAGTCGGCTGGCAGCGCTAATGGCTTTTTTCAGCCCGCAAAGAGCCACAGCTCAATCCTCTCCTACAAGAGAGGGACACACACGGGAGGAGAAGAAAAGACACGGACAGCAGCTCCTCTGACGAGACGCGAGGAGATGAATGTTAATGTTCTAACGTGGATTAGAACAAATGGAAATATGGGACTGGAATCATTTATTTGGCTAAGAAAATGAATAACAGTGGGAAGTTATTTATGCCTGGTTGAGTAAGACAGTGACTGTATCATTTATTAATATATTTGCATTACTGGCAGTTTTTCAGGCGTTGAGTGCCATTTTTTTATTTTTCACCAAATACACATTATAAAACTACTTGTCATAGGGCTGTTATTTAGCATTTATCTCGTTTAAATTAAATGTTATAATTGTATTATCAGCATAACAACAGCAGTGTAATTTAAAAAAGGTCACACGTGTGTATTTGATCAGTATCCTATAGTAGAAACAATATTTGTTTATCATACATATATATATAATTTGATTAATGTTCCCCCTTCCTACAATCTTAATCTTCCAAGTATTAACACAATTTTTAAACCTCAGTTTTCAGTGTGGACTTGTGTAGCTCACCGTACTGTGTTCTGATTTCTGTGGGTCTGGTTCGGTTTCCCAGCATGCATTACGGTACTGCATTTAGTATTGCTGAATGGTTTACTGAATCTTACAGCTTGAAAGTTTGTGTCAGTTATGTATTTTTAGAAATAAATGAATACCTTTTATTCATTAAAGAAGAATCAAGTTGATCTTAAGTGACAGTAAAGACATTAAAATGTTACAAAAGAGACTTCTATTTGAAATAAATGTTGAAAGTTGAACTTTCTGTCCTGAAAATAAAGTATCACAGTTTTCATAAAAATATTAACTGTTTTCAACATCGATAACATTTCTTAAGTTGCGAATCAGCACAAGACAATGATTTCTGAATGTGAAACTTAAATCTGGTGTAATGCTGAAAATTCAGCTTTGAATCACATAAATTACATTTTTACATATATTCAAATTGGAAAAAGTTGTTTCCAATTCCAAAAATACCAAAAACTGAGAAATAATATTTCAGAATATTACAGTTTTTCCTGTATTTTAAATCAAACACATTCTGCCTAGAGTATAAGTGATTTTTTTAAACACTAAAAATCTTTTTGACCCCAAAACTTGTGAACAGTAGTGTCTCAAGATGTCACATTATTATGTACAGATTCTCCATTCATGTGCTTTTAACCTCATTGCAAACATCTAGTCAATAAGGCAGAGCGTTAGCACGGTAAATAAAGAAAAACTGAAGAAAGAGAAAGTGTTAGAGTCCACAAACTCTGACCGTTTAAACCACTCGGTGACCAAGTTGCTACCAAGTTCTCCCGGAGGAGAGGCAATGTATTGTAGCCGCCTCTGCAGCATTAGAAACAATAACACACACAGCCCAATGGATCTCCACCAGCCTCTCAGACTCTGTCTGGAAGGGGAAATGGGATTTTAAAGTTCTCCACACAGTAATGGCTTTTCGCCTTCCTTCAGTGTTCAGGAGTAACAAGCAGCCGCACTAACTTAACTTTCAGTTTTCTTCAAGACATGTGACATTAGTTAAACTGTAGGTACTTTTTCCAACAAGTAGAAGAGAAGTGTTGCAAAGCACTTCAATGTTTTATCATTTCTTCAGATTGTGCAATATTTTTAAAGCCAGAAGCCAATAACAGCTACCTGAGCTCCAGTTCAGAGACCGAATCAGTCTTTAACGTCTTCGTCTGTCACTTTGAACTGCTGTTCTGGCGTCTCAGATGTCTCACTTCAACAATGGCATCTTTACCCCCACGGGATATTCTGTATAATTAGCCGTTTAAAAGGACAACAGAGCTGTCAATCAAACACCACTTACCCAAGCACTTGTAGGGGACCACGATGTGAGCGTGGCCCTTGCACAGTTTCTTGTCCTTCTTGCACCAGTTCTCGATCTTGACTGGCTGGTTGGCTTCCACCACATTTGTGATCTGCAGCTCAGGATACATCTAAAGGCAAGAGAGCAGAGAGATTGAGTCCGTACAGTAAACAGTGATCCATGCTTCACAATCTCCAGACACCATCTGCTCACGCATTGGAACTAACACAAGATTTACTCCCTCCTGAAATGCATTAAAAGGACAATGAAAAGCAATCTCAAAACGTACAGGGACGGTGTTGCCATTTTTGCAGTCAGCCATATGACAGATGAGAGCAATATTTGACATTTTTAATCAAGTAGTGTTTTTAATACAGTTGTGGGAAAGGATCTTTTAGAATACAGTGTGTCGGGAGAGTTATTGCTTTTATAAATCAGCAGTACCAGCAATATTATATATATATATATATATATATATATATGACTGTATAGATATACACATAAATGCATGCATACAGTCAGGCTGCTTAATATTTTGATTTATTTTGGGACTTTTCTGATGAATAGAGTTCAAAAGAACAGCATTTTTTTAAACAAATCTTTTGTAACAAATGTTCATAAACTTACTGAGTCACTTTTGATAATTTTCATGTATTTTTGCTGAATAAAAATGTTAACTGCTTAATACAACTCTAACTGACCCCTAAGTAGTGTAATTTATAACATTTACAATAATGTAATAAACAGTAAAAAGTAAAATGCTAGTTTTAAGTTAGTGTGAAACGTAACCCAATCTATGCATTTCCATGAATCGGTAATTGATGACACTGAAGTGGATGCAGAGCAGATGGCTCACCGCTCCATGGCAGCAAAGACTGAATATAAATGAATTTGAATGGATGTTAATGCTGTGTAACGTTGTTTTACCTCTTGACAGTATTGCAGCACTCCTTCTTTGGTCCCGACGCAGGTTTTGGATCCGGAAGGGTCCGGCTCCCAGCGGCCAGTCTGGATGTTAATGTGCATGTTGAGCTTGCCGCAAAACATGGCAACCTGCGGCTCTGCAACGGCAAATCCGGTTCCTGCATTTGCTGCCAACGCCTGGGGAGAACAAAGAAAGGGGAGAGAAAGATTAAGGGATGAAGTTAATGGACACTCTTATTATAGTCCAATAAAAAGGCCAGACCTGTCATAACACTCATAAGAGCCAAGACATAACACGAGTTATTTTATAATGACTGATTTCAGCCAGAGACTAAAAAAGCCAATTAAATCAATACCTGATATGAAAGTATTTTAATAAAATAAAGTATTCCCGTGACGCAAAGCCGAATATTCGGTCACATGATCCTTACAAATTATTTATTATTATTTTAGCATATGGCCTTAAAGCAAACCAGCATGGACTTTGATTTCATGCGATCTATAAAAACAAGACGCCCATCTGTCTATTCTCATAAAGAAAGATATTATCTAGAGTAAGCAGAATAAACAATATCTGCTTCAGATTTTCCTCATCTCTAAGGAAACATTCCTTGTGCTCTTGGGTCAAATGGATTTTCATTTGGTTTGTTTGCGTTTACATGCTTGATCACACCGTGTCTGTCAATCCTATCCATGTGTTCTCCGCAGCACACGGTCATGCCTCCGAACTCACGCGGTGACCTTCCTGATGACTCCGAATCGCTTAAAACACTCCAGGGACAAAACCAAGATGTCCGACAGCCTCTAAACGCATCATTTCCTGCCGATGGCTGAGGTTGATGATGCCCGCTTCACTGCACAACTCTAGCAGCGACAGCTGTAAAACATTTACTGGCCAGAGAACAGCTGGGATTTTTACTCATTTACCACCGCAAAAACCATCCAAGATACCACGTTTCTCGATCATGCTTGCTATGAAAGGTCAGAGAAAGTGAGAGAATACAGGACTTTACGTTTTAATCACCAAAAAGCCCAAAACGTGGTTTCACCAGCTCAAACAAAATCCCCCACCTCCGTGAAACGAGTGAAGTTTCCCTCCTCTCGTCCCTTTTTGTCCTTCCTGTAGATAGGAGACACTCTCGTTTACATTACCATGTTCTTCCTCTTTTCCTGAAACAGGAAGCCGCTACGCCCGGCCTGTCATTAAAGCTCTACACAAGCATTTCTCCAGTGTGATGAAAGTGATTTATTCTGAGTAACTAAGATTACACTTCTAAAACACAAACAAACGGCTGTAATCATGGGACAATTATAGGGGCGTGCGTTATACTGAAGCCTTGTGATTTCTGCAAGCTGAAGACCGCCGGGTCACGGCCCAGACACGCAGAGCTTTGAGTAGCACGTC
The DNA here is from genome assembly GCA_003573665.1 of Oxygymnocypris stewartii. Lineage (NCBI taxonomy): Eukaryota > Metazoa > Chordata > Actinopteri > Cypriniformes > Cyprinidae > Oxygymnocypris > Oxygymnocypris stewartii. Next base: position 27,502 of record QVTF01005271.1, read on the forward strand.
TACTCACTTTATTTGACATCTTCACATAAACACACTTGTACATGTACAATACAAGTATGTCTTTTTTTATGTTTTAGAAATAAAAGTCTCTAATGCTCACCCAGACATAAAAAATATAGTATGAGGAATATTGTGAAATATTATATTACATGATGACATGCTGATTTGGTACTCTTATTATCAATAGTGAAAATGGTTAAAAACAGTGATACATTTATTTTGTGATTTTCTTTTAAATTAGTATTTTTTTATCATTATCTTTTAAAAACAGCATTTTGTCCCCAATAGAAACCTTATATAACATTATAAATGTTTGTAATGGCCCTTTTGATGAATTTAATGCATTAGTGATACATTTTTTTCAGTTTTTTGATGAATAGAGTTCAAAAGAACAGCATTTATTTGAAACTTTTTTTATCTATAAAATGTCTTTGTATTATGTAATGCATCTTTGCTGAAGTAATAATAATAACAATAAAAAAAAAATTTAACTAACAATAACAATTAATGATATTAACGTTAATGTAATTCCTAATAAAAACAACAATGTACTTAAACAAAAAATAAAACTATATTTAAAAATGCAAATAAAATCAAACTGACTCATGCAAATGTTCTTGAGTAACTAGTTAATAAATCAGTGTACGTTTACAGGCGCAGTGGGAGACATTAAGACGATCGTGAGACTTGTGCAACTGCCACAAGTTTGCAACACCGCGGTCGAGTAAACGGGCGGATCGTTGTTTTTAAAGTGGAGAGAAGAGTGGAAAGAGAGAGGAAGGGGAAAGTAAAGGATATGTTTGGAGAGAGAGAGAAACAACATTGTAAAATGGCCCAGAGCGGGGCAAGTAAACAGGGCCTGTAAACCACACAGCCAAACGACAGACGTGACGGCTTCATCTTTCCACCACAGCTCTCTGCCTCATTCCTTGCACTCGGTTACCGTCTCCGGATACGCTCCAAAACCACACAAATCAACCGCTCCCACCAAAGTACATACTCAAGTGTTACGCAAGACACTACACAATCCAATCAACTTAACACGAATCAGAGACCCATCCTCTATCTATCTATATCTATATTTCCAGCTGAATAACACATTTCACCTGGAAATATATCAGTTTTTGGAAGTAAAATTGGTTGTGAGAGATGCCTTTATGAAGCCCTGTATAATTAGACTGATGCATTTCTCAGCGGTATATACACAGCCCTTCAGTAGGGTGACTGACAAATAACTGCTAAATCCCTATAAACCTTTATTGTGCAAAACTATCACACAAATGGATTACAGTATAACAGCAACATTACTCACAGCAGACAATTTGAAGTCTGACAGTAATGGGCTTGAAATGTACTGAAGGCGGTAAATGTATTACAAAAGTGGCACTTTGATGACTTGTGTTGCTTCAGAGGGGATGATTTTAGAGGTGAACCTCTATGAAAGTTTTACTTGTCCAGGACAACTTCTCAATTCATGCTTAATTTGTTTTTGATATTAGTTTTATGATTATTATAGAAAAATATACAGGGGCATTCGAAAACAGTGACTAATGCTCACCAAGACAGCATAAATAATAATAAAAAAAAGTAAAAATATATAGTAAAATAATGTTTGTGTAAAATCTTTTTTTTTTTTTTTACTATCATCAATATTGAAAACAGTCAAAATCGTGATCAATT
>QVTF01005272.1:0-29235 GCA_003573665.1 Oxygymnocypris stewartii
GTTTTGAACACTGGCTTGTTGTGTACTCACCCAAAAAATTATTTTGGATCATTTTTAACCAAGAACAGTTACGGACTGCAGCTTTAACAACAACAACATTGGTCATAGCTCATCTAACGCAAAAAATTCTGTCATGGTTTATAATAAAAAAAAATATACAAAAAACAATTTGTGTAGTTCAGACGACGGAGATGCGACCGTGTTCGAGAAACAGTCGTGACTAGCTAGTTCGTTTCCAAAACGATGCATCATACTATGGTGGTTAATCAGCGAGTTACGTCATTGTTCGGGAAACACACCCCTGATCGGTTTTGTGAACTGCATCAACTAATTTATTGGATATATTTGTGTGAATAATGACTTAAGGTTAAGTCTGCTTCTCACACAAATATACTGTATGGCCTCTAAACACTTGGAATATAGCACACTAGGCATGCATGCACACTAGGCAGTGACTACTTTGGTGATTTTGATGATATATTCACAGTGTCATGTTGTTTTGAAGAAAGCGGACATGACATTCTTCAATTAACCTTTTGTGTTCAACAGAAGAGAAAAAGTCTTACAGGTTTGGAACATGAGTAAATGAGGACAAACTTGGGTTATAAATAAAAACAATTATAACTTTTGGGTTATAAATATATATTTTTTTTAAATGAAGAGGGCTTATTCTTCTCTTTCTTTGTTCTCTCTCTCTCTCAGTGCAACCCGAGGCCTTTTGGTCTGGCTTGTCTTGTTAATGGCCCTGAATGATGCAGTAATGGGATGTAAATACCATTGTACTTTTTAACATACCACCAAAGCACACCCATTCAAAACTAGCCTCTCTCTATCTATTCAGTATTTCTGTCCCCTCCCCGTAGGCGACTCAAGGAGGAGAGTGAAAGAGTGAGACTTTTCCATAGGAGATGGTGGCACAGCTGAAGAATGGCTTGGAGGTCTGAGGAGGGTGACTGGTTTCTGTGACGTAAGAAGACTAAGATGAGGATCTCTTGTTTAGGAATGCTGGGTTTTGGAGGGGTAATGAGGGCTGAAGGTTTTAGGCTATTCGTTGACACCACAGACAGCAGCTATTTCAGATGCCCGTAAAGCCATTACCCACAACTCCACTGTCATTAGGAGATTAGAGACTCTGCCATAACCCTGACAGGCATTTAACATAAAATTACACACATTAGAAGGAAATGCTAAGAATACGGTGGCACAATTAAGATGCAGTTAAATGGGTCATGTTTAGACCAAAATAAGCTGCTATACCAGACTTGCATGTTCTCTGAGCATCTTCCAGCCAATTAGTGCAGTTTCTGCTCATCTAATCCTCTGGAAAGTCGCCCATTGACATGCTTTTCAAATCCTCTAAAATTCTAGAAAGTAACAGAGCCAAGACAGCATCAAAATAGAAATGCTTCAAGTAAAATTCACATACAGACAAGATGCACAAATGTTTCTGGAAATGTTAAAACAAAAAGATATAACATTGTGTCAAGTTAAATATAATTATGACACTTAAATATAGCCTAATAATATCGTGCAATGTTATTACAAATTTAAATCACTATTTTTAATTTGAATATATTTCAAATGTAATGTATTCCTGTGATGACAAAACTGAACAAGGCTGCATTTATTTGGTCAAAAATAATTATAATATTAAAATTTAAGATAACTGTTTTCTATTATAATGTGTTTTAAGTATCACTGTTGATATTATAAACAAAACAATTTAGCTGCTTAATATTTATGTGGAAATATTATAATTTTGTGCAAATTAAAAGAGAGGCAAACCCAACTTTTCACTTTTATTGCTATGTTGATAACATTTCTAATGAACAATAATTTAAGCATTAAGAAAAGATGGCCTCTGCTATATGTGTATATTTGTCATCAGCGATCCAAAAAGTGACTTATCTTCATCTGCACTCGTTAAAGGACATGAAGGGTTTATGATGGGTGTAATTTGCTAGTCTTGAGGACAGGAAGTGCATGCGAGACGGATGCCACACCGACAGTTCTCAGCGCATGAAGGAAGGATGCCGTCAACATGGGGCAGAAGAAGAGAATTTGAGGATGGAGTGACATGACGGAGGAAGGACATTGAAGATGGAGTGATAGGGAGGGGTAATAGAGATATGGATGGATATGAGCAATGAAAGGAAGAAAGGAAGGGGGTCAGTCTCCTGCTGGGGGCATCCTAGCTGATGGTCCCCACCATGGTTTTATCTGTCCTTTCTTCTTTTGTTTCAGCCTCTTCCTCTTTATTCCCTTTATCTCCCTTATCTCTGCGTCTTTCTTTCTCTGATGACTCCTTCTCCCTCCCCCTTTCTCCTAAAGCAGGAGAGAGAGAGAGATAAACTCCTAGAGACTTCATCAGATGCTCTTTGAGGTGTTTGCTAAAGCATACACATGTGGCTTTAGCAACGTGAATAATTATTTTCCATTGATTGAGATGTGATTAAAAGGACAGAGAAAAAAGAGCTCTGTTTCAGACGGTTGCATCAGGCAGCTAGGTTGGATAATGCAGCTACATAGTGCTGTCACAAAGCCATGACAGTAAAACTGATGAACAAGAAGTGTGGTAAAAACAGGACAAAACACACATACAAACTTAGACTTGATGCACTGTCTCAAATCAGTTATATACAACCACAGTAGCTCTAACAGTTTTGATATGCATTAGTTTGAATGATTTAACAGCTGCAGCATTTGAGATGAGGGTAAGTAAACAAAAAACACCAACAAAGGCTGAAAAAAGAGATATATATATATACATTTTTATTTGCATTGTTATGCAGTTGCTAGAGTGTTTTAGAAGATGACTGCAAATCAAGAGCACATCCACTATTCTCTATGATATTCAGGTCTGTAAAAGTTGATGGGATTTTTTCAACCGATTTATCATTTCGTTTTTCATCTCTAATGCTTCCAGATGCACTTACTCTGGTGGACACTGAGGAAATCGTTCAAGTGAAGACAATGTGAAGTGATGTGCTCATTCAACCAGCTGCTAAAAACATACGGTCAGCTAATCCTGATAGATTCACCTGAACTGAGCTGTGGGCCAAGAACAAAGACAGAGAGAAAAGAGAAAGGACTACAAATTATCATCCTCATAAATAACATGGTCAAAGACTTCAAAAGTGCATTCGGCAACAAAGATAGGAACAGACAAAAATCCAGTGAGTTGCGTCTGATCATGTGACCTAAACATTTCTATACATATCAGTGATTCTCTAAAGCAATCTCTGCCGTTTCCCTTCCTCTCTCTCTCTCTTTCTTTAGCCCAAAATCTTCTCTCATGCAACAGAGCATTCGGCCTCAGAGCCTGAGATGATAATATATTCCAGCCACAAAGCCATCTGAACAATGCTGCCTGAAGAAAAGACTCTTGCTGCCTTCCTGAGCAGTGCCCAGCCTCAGCCCCGTGTTTTGAGTTTCCCCCCTTCTTTAAATGACAAAGTAATCCTCCTGGCAACCCCCTCCGAGGGCCCCCACCCCCATCCTTACCCCCCCGAGCTCCTAAGCAGACCAACAAAAGGGCCCATTTGCATGGTGTGAAGGTATAATGCAGTTATTAGTGTGGAGAACTCCAGAGGGTCAGAGGAGGGGAACCACACTCCTGCCCCGGGACAGTGCAGGATAGTGGACAGAGCCAGGGGGCTTGGGGGCTTGGGTGCTGGTCATCTCGACTTTCTTCTGACCTTCGTGGAAGCGCTGTCTGAATTACGGCTTTATCATTGTATCAGCTCAAAATGAAAGCTCTTTGGCTTTTGGAAAGTACATTCATGAATAGAAACTGTAACAAAACTGCTTCTGGAATTATGAGAATGTGGTAAAAGTTACATTGAAACGAGATTTAAAAATACATTATCTAAAGAGAAAGATGTGCTGTTATTATTTTGAATATTTGCAATATTCGACTTTCTTTTAAGATACACGCTACCATTTAAAAGTTTTAGATCATTATGCTTTTTTGAAATAAATTATTACTTTTATTTAGCAAGAAAAAAATAAGCTGATAAAAAAAGTCTCAGTAAAGATATTTACAATGTTGCAAAATATTTCTATTTCAAGTAAATACTGTTCTTCTGAACTTTCTGTTCATCAAAGTATCCTGAATAATTTGTCGCAGCTTACACAAAAATATTATGCTGCAATGAATTGTGCAGACTGGAGAAATTCAGCTTTGCATCACAGAAATAAATTACATAAAAAAAATTGTAAATAGAAAAAAGTTATCTTACATTATAATACAATTTCACAATATTACACAATATTAAATGCTGCCTCAATGAGCATAAGAGCTTTAAAAAAAAATTAATCTTGCCAAGTCCAAACTATTAAATGGCAGTGTTGCCATGCATGCTAAAATATTGAAATAGTTTAGATTTACTTCACTATTTATGTATGCTCAAGATACACTGCAAATGCAATGTTGTTATGCACATTTTTGACCGTGTCTGTATGTGGTTTGAGTAATCTGATCTCAAACGTTATGCACTCCTTTTACACCTGTATCAGTGTTGTACTCTTGTCATTAGTTTGTCCAAAGCAGATGTTAATACCTGTTTTAAACAGGACCATGACAGCAGCTATAGCTCTTTTGTGTATAGTCAATTTCCCATGGCTCTGTTCAAATTGAAGATACTGTGCATCATCAGTCTTCATAACTATGGGCTAAAAGACAGGTCAAACCTCCATCCTCTGCCCTGAAGCCCATCCTGTCATTAACCCCCTCTTTCTCCTTCTTTCTGAGGGCTGAGACATCACTTGTGCTTTGATCCATGTCTCTGATCTATTTCTATTTCACATTCGGTTAAGGTTCTTGTGACCCGAGAGGAGGCGCCAGGCGATAAAGACTAAAGGCTGATCACGCAGCACCTCATCAGTCTGACGCAGGGTCAGGTAACGTGAAAGAAACCTCAGATGCACATGGGGAACTCATCACCCACTGCTCTCTGCTCACAACATGGCAGACAAATGTGCAACTCAAGATCCACCACCTTTTCAATACAACGGTTGCTCTGAACGATGGTCTCAGCACAAAGAAGGGTGTGGGACTTTTTTTGCCAATATTCTGTGAAGTATTGTGCATTCCAGAGAAAAACACAGCTTATATGTCATACATAAGGTATGCAAATAACAACGTGAGTGCCCATAAAATATTTAGTGTGTGGAATAAATCCACTGCACTCATCTGAACTGAGTAATTTACTGAGTAAAAAAAATTATGTGGTGATATTGCCGCTCCAATTTGGATTTACAGAAAAAAGCAATTATAAATCAAAGCATTTTCAAGTACGTTCCACTATTCAAAGTTATTGAGGAAACAACCTATTTTTTTACATTGTGACAGAAAAGCTGGATATAAATGTAGTTCTTTTGACTGCTTTCCAATAGGAATCTCACTGCTAGGCTCAAACATGGTGATAGAAAGGCCTCATGAGCCCTTGACGAGGTTCACACATGCCAGACGGAGTGTCTACAGGTCTGAGGCGTTCTTCTTGTGTCAGGTCATATGAAGAGAGGCCTGGCCAGTGTCTGTTTACTGCAACAGAGCAGATGTACAATATCCAGTCTCCTATCTATCCTGGAATCCTTGGAATGCACTCCGCCTCTACAGGCATAGCACTATCAGGCCAGGGGTTAAAACTCGGTCGGTTTATTGATAAAACAGACTCTTTCTAGCTCTTTCCTCCTACACCATTCTTTTCTCTTTCTGCTTTCATCTAAGATATACTCAAGAATGGACTGCCATTGAGACTTTTCCTAGCGGTTCAGTTGAGCTGTGGGCTGGCTCTCAATTTAAAGGGATACTGTAAAGGGCCCTAAACCCAACAACCAATTGTAAGTAGATTGCACAAAATAGTGCAAATGAGATTGTATGAATTCATACGAATGTAAACTATTAAAAGCTATTAATTGCCTTTTTGTTGTTGTTGTTACAGTGTAATTCAATAGCAACCAAAACTGTTTGGATTAAATATACTAGATGACAGCAATCAATGTTTTGTATTAGAGGCATGTGTGCTAGTCACAGATCAGCCAGGCTCCTCCACCAATCTCTCACAGCGATCACTGTTACCTGAGTTTTAACTCAAACCACCTGCACCTCATCAACACTCAATTAAGCCAGCACTACTTAAGCACACACCTCGCCTCAGCCAGTTGTCCGATCTCGCTTACATGAAGTGGACACACACCTACTACACAGTTACTTACCTCAAGACTTACCTCAAGATGACTTACCTCAAGATGACTTACCTCAAGATGACTTACCTCAGGATGACTTACCTCAGGATGACTTACCTCAGGATGACCTCAGGAGACTTACCTCAGGATGACTTACCTCAGGATGACTTACCTCAGGATGACTTACCTCAGGATGACTTACCTCAGGATGACTTACCTCAGGATGACTTACCTCAGGATGACTTACCTCAGGATGACTTACCTCAGGATGACTTACCTCAGGATGACTTACCTCAGGATGACTTACCTCAGGATGACTTACCTCAGGATGACTTACCTCAGGATGACTTACCTCAGGATGACTTACCTCAGGATGACTTACCTCAGGATGACTTACCTCAGGATGACTTACCTCAGGATGACTTACCTCAGGATGACTTACCTCAGGATGACTTACCTCAGGATGACTTACCTCAGGATGACTTACCTCAGGATGACTTACCTCAGGATGACTTACCTCAGGATGACTTACCTCAGGATGACTTACCTCCTGTTCCTCGTTGGTCCTCCGTGTCTCCTACGTCTGCCTGTCTTCGTCCGTCACCCCAGCGCATCTTCGGTGTCGACCCGAGGTGTGTGCTTACCACGTCATCCACGAGTTCCTGGCAAGAAAACCATCATCAGTATATCCTTTAACTTTAGTACTACTTTAGTAAGTACTTCAAGATACGTACTCACCATTCTTCCCTGCTTACCTGACTGCTGAATTCAAATAAACAGTGTTATTTCATATCCTCCGTGTCTGGTCTACTTCCCGTAACAGCTACATATAGTGGAGGATAATCTGCTCAGTGTTGTGATGGGCTGGGCGTTGGTCCTTGGCTGCTTTTTATTCATCCTGAGGTACAGATGCAGTCAGAAGTGTGGAATAGAAATAGGGTGAGAGACTGAAGTGTGGCGAGTAAGAATAGATTGTAAAACCTCTAGTAATGGCAGTCAAACTGTCTTTCCCGAACAGGCCAAATGTGAATCAAACACCTCCTGCAGCAGCATTAGAGCAGCAATCTTCTAATCTGTTTGCAGAGTTCATCTCAATTTTGAGTATAACGCGAACACAAAAAGGATGAAAAAAATGTAAAAATAAGCCCTGATTGCTGTTGGTATTTAAGGGTAGATTAGTCATCATGGATATTTAGTTAGCTGCTCTGCGCTTCCAGTATAATCTTAGAGGGGTTTCAAACTGGAGCAGTATCAGACTGAAAGAGAGAGTGGCGGGAGAGAATCATTCCACTAGAGAACAACAACAAATCTTCGATGGTCGTCATGGAAACTGGAGACCTGTAGTACCTGGAGTTGAGAACATGGGAGAATTATAAGGAAACCACATGTGATCACAAACACACACACACACACACACATGCAAACACACGGAAAAAACTAAGTTGCACAAGCCACAGGAACCAAACATAGCAGTGGCACACTTCTCGACTGGGTTATGACTTCTAAAAATAAAGATTCTTTGCAAAGAAAAAAAAATCAGTTAAAGAATTATCTTGTTATTTGCTATACAGGTTTTTCTGAGATGACTTATGGATTTTTGGATATGGAAAATCGATCCTTTTATGCGATTTAAGACTTCTGGAACTCATTACAAAAATATTATGTTTCAATATAATACTATAATTTTATTTGTTTTATATAGTTAATAATATATAAAATAAAAGTACTATAATTGTCCGCGATTGACAGATAATAGAAATAAGACAGAAAGAGTTGTTGACATTAAAAATGGCAAATATTCGCACGTTTCAAACTCATGAAAACTCAGTTCCCTGTCGATACTCCACTCGTACTGCGTCTTGATAAAGACACATATGGGAAAAAGCCTTTTTTCTCCTGAACTGAAGCCTTATTCAATCACGCAGTGAAATTGCATGACTATTGGTTTGTGCAGTGTATAAAAAAACAAATCAATGGGTCGGCAGTGGAGCTGAACGAACCTATGGCGACGAAGCCCGCCAGAGTGGACGGAGCCATCTGGCTATATAAGCGGCCGTTTCGCCAAAGAATCAGATTTCTTTTCCTTCAGCGACGACGACTTTGCCTCTGCTGATCCCAGAAGCCTCGCAGCTGGACCCAGCGACCTCGATCTGCTCGGCTGATTCGCCTTTTCTTCACTCCCCAGCATCGCAGCAGTTTCTGTCCCGTTCGCTGCCACCATCCAGCGATCTACACTCTATCTAAATGAGCTGGCGTTTTTGCAAATGCTGCACCGTTATTGCGGTTCATGCAGCTCTCCCCTGCACGCTGATGACGGCCACAGCGAGTGGGTTTCTTGCTTGGGGAAATCCCAAGCCGTGCTCGCTAGATTTGATTTTTCCCACTGCTAGAACATCAGTCTCGCCTCTCCACACTCGCGGATAGCTTTCTTATCAGAAAGCGATTCTGCCCCTCGCGCTGTCACGTTTTCTTCCTCCCAGGGACCTGTGAGAAAAAAACAGCGGGGCAGAGGATTTCAGTGCCCAGCTGAGAGCAAGCTCACGTCGGCTCAGATCCCGCGTGCCTCGCTCTCGCCACACAGAGAGGTTTATTCTGTCCTTTTTCCTAACCTAACCAGCATCCCTCTGCTCAACCTGCGCTCGTTGATGCATTTTATGCATTCCCCCCAATCATCCTGATCCTACAGGTCACCAGTCAAATCAGGAAACAAGGACACAAGGTTCTCTTAGTGGCCCTGACTTTGGGAAAACCAACCTTGGTTGTAAGAGCTGACTCAGCTGCTTGTAGCAGCCCCCTGGCTCGTGCCCCTGAGACGGGATCTACTCTCTCAAGCAAATGGGAAAATATGGCACTCTCGGCCTGAGCTGTGGGCTCTTCACCTTTGGCCCCTCGACGGGAGCCAACCAGCTTCCCAGAGCGAGTGTTAAACACCATTTCTATTTAATTTTAACCTCCCAATCTTATGGTCCATTTAAACCCCATTTTCGAGTACAACGCTCATATCTTAAAATCCAATCAACAACATATAGCTAAGTCCACATCCTACATTTTCCATTTTTTTATAATCCGCTACACTTAGATGTTTGTCAAAATATAGAAGATATGTCCCTTTAGTTTCATCACAATTTTAAGGCATTTTCTCTAATACATTATATTTATACAGTTCATATTCGCATGTAATGAACAGTAGCCCTACATCCTCTTACACTATCCTATGGAAGCTTAGAGCAAATCAAACCCCTCTGACAGCCATAGAGGAAAGTGTGGAGTGCTCAGAGATGAGGAGTTAGAACAGAAGAAAGAGTAAAACAGAGAGAATCTGAAAATAAATAAAACATGAGCATGAACAGAGAGGGTACCTGTCCAGAATAGAGATGTATTTCCACTGCCTTTTACCTGTCAGAAGGACTAAAAAGCTTATTGAGGTTATAAGCCCCTCATCCTCTGGGGTCTAGCCCTCCCTGGTCCATCCTCTGATACAAACCATTCGCTCATCCATCCACATCACTCAGCCTATCTTCGACCTTTCCTATGACATCCCTTCTTCTTCATTCATTTGAAAGGTCAGGTGTCTGTCCAGTGAACAAAGTGGATGTTTGGAATGAAAGTAATAACAAGGTCATAGCGTGTATCAGGACCAAGAGGCTTTTAAATTACAGTCTAATTCTAGAATCTGGGATCTGTCACAATCAGCAAAGAGGACACACACACACACACACACACACACACACAATAGACACACACACACACACACACACAAACACACAGCACTCCAGCTCTCCTGGGGCTAATTACTATAAGCATGACTTCAGCCTGAGGGGAATATTTAAAGCTCAAAGAATGCTTTATATAAACACACAAAACTATCTATCGCTCTCACACACACATTTGCATGCGATATTCAAACACCACAGTTCTTTCTAAACCACATACATGCACAACTCAGCAGCCATCACAACAGCATCACCCAAGCAACTTAAGCTGTATGATACAGCATCCATGTGGACTGTAATGAATGCAGCAGAGAATGAATCATCCCCATACTGACCAGCCTCATCACGTTATCCTGCTTGTAGCTGCTGTCTTTTGTCTGGAAGTGTTAATATCCCTGACTGTGTAGCGCTAACCTCAGTAGTCCAGCTGTGAGGGGATCAATACCGTACCCCGGTTCTGCTCTAGGTTATGTAAACGCCTCTTGAACTTTACAGTAAAAGCACCAGGCTCCATCCCTGAGCCTCCACTAAATGTTTTTATCTTTTCTTAAAAGCCAAATATCTGACAAGGTGAGGCGGCAATCCAAAAGTCTGGCTCGACTCTGCTGTGATCAGCTGGGAACATTGATTTTATGTCAAGCTAAGAGCCAAACCTGCCAGGCACAGTTGGACTGGCTGCCTCCTTCAAGTTGAACTCTCCTAGCTACCTGCGTGGCTGTTTGTTTAAAGAGGCTGATCGATAGAGACACCCCTTACTTAGTACCACCGTAACATAAACTGAGCCAGATCAACCACATACGTCTTTCACAAGAGCTCCACATCTCCTCAGAGTGAGTTACAGAGTGATCTCATAAGTATTCACATACTGTAGATATGTGTGTAATGTTTTCACATACATTTTTGTATGTTTGGATAGAGAAACTTTCAAGATCAGATAACTTCAAAAATGTCTAAAATACATATTCAAACAAGTTTCATTTCACCAACAAATCCTGTCTTGAAGTATGACCAAGTATTAAGAAGTCAAGTCCAATTGCACTTCACAATACACTTAGTGTCTAAGCAGCTCTACATACAATTAATAATGTTATATCTCATGCCTTATTGCTTTAACACATTTTAGGGCTTGGCAATATTATATATAATAATGATACAAGTATTTATCTACCTAGATTGTAATAATAGTGTTTCCAGCAGACAAAGCGTTCACAGGATTTTCTTTATGTATTTTCCTGGTGTTGAAATGTAATGTATGTAAATTTACATGTAAATGTCATGAATCCAATTTTTGGGCAAATGTCTTTGTGTCACTGTCAGTCCTCTGTCATGTGTTCCCGCCTCTTGTTTCCATATTTGGTTTGTTTCTTGTCCTTTTTAAGTATGATTATGAGTTAATTATTATCCAGCTGTGTTTGTCTCATTATCTATAATTATCCTGTGTATTTATAGTCCTGTCTGTTCAGTTTGATATCGTCTGGTCTACTCGTTACTCCCCGGTGTTCCTGTCTGTGTCTGCGTGTCTGCGTCTCTGCGTGTCTGTGTCTGTGTGTGTGTGTGTGTTTCTGTGTCTGTGCGTCTGTGTGTCTGTGTCTGTCTGTCTGTGTGTGTGTGTGTGTGTGTGTGTGTGTGTGCGTCTGTGTCTGTGTGTGTGTCTGTGTGTCTGTGTGTGTGTGTGTGTGTGTGTGTGTGTGTGTGTGTGCGTCTGTGTCTCTGTGTCTGTGTGTCTGCGTGTCTGTGTCTGTGTCTGTGTGTGTGTGTGTGTTTCTGTGCGTCTGTGTCTCTGTGTCTGTGTCTGTGTGTGTCTGTGTCTGTGTGTGTCTGTGTCTGTGTCTGTGTGTGTCTGTGTCTCTGTGTGTCTGTGTCTGCCTTGCCTTGCCTTGCCTGGAGTCATTAAAGACTGTTTATTTGAGTTAAATCCTCGTCTGCGTGTTCCTCGGTCCTCCCTCGTGTGTGCACCGTGACAGTCACTTCTTTGGTAAGGACCGCTACCATTTTTGTTTTACTTTACAGAGTAAAATAAAAAATGGTTTAATGAGTCAGGCACAATCCAACTGCAGAGCACACAAATATTGGAACTTAGTCTTTATAATATTTTGGTAACACTTTACAATAAGGTGTCACTTATTAACATTAGTTAATGTATTAAACAAACTATGAACAATACATTTATTGCACTATTTATTAATCTTGTTAATAAAAATAGAGTTGGTCATTGCTCATTTTAGTTCACAGTGCATTAACTAATGTTAACAAGCTCAACTCTTGATTTTAATAACTAATGTGAACTAATGAACCTTATTGTAAAGGGTTACCTATATGATGGGTCTAATTAAGAGTCGTTATTTACTATATTTATTTTTAGATAAATATATTATATAATACTATATTCGATAATTTTATATTTTATGAAATATATTTTAATTTACTCTTTATATGACCGAATAGAGTCTTTATAAGTATAATGTAATCTGTTCTAAAAGCCAAAACAAGCTAAGTGTAGTAAATAAATGTGATGGCAATAATATATTTATTTTACATAATTTATAGTAAATTGCATTTAGCAGAAGCTTTTATCCAAAGCGACTTAGTGCATTCAGGTTATACATTTTTTGTCAGTACATGTGTTCTCTGGGAATTGAACCCACAACTTTTTGCGCCGCTAATGCAATGCTCTACCACTGAGCCACAGGAACACTTATTAAATTATTATCAAAGAAAGCATGCAATGAATTCAAAATTAGCATAAACTATTAATTTTAAAGGTGTTTATACAAAATATGTATACTTAAGATATTGTAAATACTGTATGTTTTTGTACGTTTCAGTTTCTATGCAAAGTTTGTGTGTAAAAACAAAACGTTTTAAAGTTTAATTAAATTTACAAATGTTAAATGTGACACGATTACAGCCTTACTGTCTTAGCCTATTATACAAGAAAAATTACAAGTTAGTATAAATCCTTAAAGACTACACATTACAACTTTTTACAGAGTATAGGAATACATTTGAACACTAAAGAAACATTTACTATCTGTGTAAAAGCATGGAGAAAGACCGCAGCGCACACAATGAGGTTTGAGATATAATTGAAACACGTTCTTCTCTACAACCCTTCCACGGTTGAGAAATATTTGGAGCAGCTGTTTCCTTCAGACCTTTGATTCAACTTGGCTTCTGCAGCTGTCAGGGTTCAAGGCATGATATTTACCCTAGTAGCATAGCACAGGCACTTCATTGTTTCATCACATGTTCTTCTGCAACGAAAGAGTCTCGCCAGAAACCCGATCGAGTGAAATGAATTCAAAAGTCCAGGTGCTTCAATAAGACAGCATCAAGCAGTAACACACAGCACATATGGGCTACACTCATAAACAGAGGAGGGTCCGTTCCTGCTAAAGTGCAGCACTTATTGAGAGCCTTGCTCCCAGCCGTCCAATGGGATGCTCTGTTTATTAATCCTGTGTTAGAATGCCACTTTCAAACAGCACAGAGCTCCCAGAGGTGCCCTGGCCTTGCTTTTTTTCTGACATGTGATAAACACAAGATGGCCGCCCCCCACCGCAGTTGGTTTACATAAGACTGTTAAAACATCCCTCCGCCTTTTGCCCTCTACACCGGCAGCACGTACCCTTCCCAGCACAACTCCACCAGCCAGAAACAACCTGCCCGCTCATTTGCCAGCAGACCGTACGCATGGCGTATTTGTGCTTCATAAATCATCCTTTCATCGCACAGTTTCTCCTGGCTGCCTTGTTTTTTTTCCAGGTTTGTGGAGGTAACATATCTCTGCCCTGTACTGTAGCGGCTCTGTAAACCATTGACGGATCCAGTCCAGCTGGCTGGGTGAGCAGCCCTCTTCTAGTCCACTCCAGGCAGGCTGACGGGCCCTACAGCCCTCCCCTACCACCGCCGCTGACCAAAAACATCTCCATGTTCACTCAGAGCCAGTGAAATTAAGACCAGGAATTAAATTAAATCAGGAATGCAGTGAATGAAAGTAGCAACACATGGCTCATGATGAAGACTATACCTTGTGTAAGCACTTGTAGTGTACTTTAAGTCTTGAAAGTGTTTTTTTAAAACTGCCCTTCACTCTTAGAAATAAAGGTGCTTCATGATGCCATAGAAGAAAATTTTGTCTAAATGTTCCATAAAGAACTTTAACATCTGAAGAACCTCTGTTTCACAAAAGCTTCTTTGTGGTGAAAGAAGGTTCTTAAGGTTATAAAAGGTAAGGGAGACATGGTTCTTTAAAGAACCTTTGACTGAATGCTTCATTGTAGAACCAAAAATGGTTCTTCTGTGGCATCGCTCTGAAGAATCTTTTAAGCACCTTTATTTTTTGAAAGTGTTGCAGATAATATAATGTAGCCTAAATGAAATAAAAGGCTACTGAAGTACTTTTGTTGCGAGTACATTGGACTCATTTGTGTTGACTAACCTAAAGCAAATGTTAACTCTATGATTATAATTTAATTGTAGTGTTATTTAAAATGTATTTAATTATAAATTCATGAAATTAAATATTTTAGTACATTTGACTGAACACAATAGAAGTAATTTTGAAAGTCCTACTTGTAAAAATAGAAGTAATTATGAAAGATTGTAAAAAAAAAAAAAAAAAAAAATAGTTAAAAAAGCATAATAAATATTGAAAAGTGTTACATATCCAAAAGCCTATACACAATACAGTATCTCTTCTGTTTATTTGTAACATATGTTATTTCTGTAATAAGTTTAGGCTAAGTATTTGTTTCACAGCTAAGGACACAAAGCATCAGCATGAATATGTTTGTGTATATACAACAGTCACATGCTGAAAATATAGCTTTGATCGCAGGGAATAAATCACATTTTAAAGTCTATTCAAATAGAAAGCTGTTTTTTAATAGTAAAACTATTTCACAATGTTACTAGCTTCTTTTAAAAAACACTACAAATCTTACTGTTCAAAACATTTGACTGGTAGTGTATTTTATTATTATTTGTTAGAAAATTTGTACCCAGAAGTTTTTTCCTTCAAAAAAAACCAAAGCTGTCCACTAATATAGCTAAACACCAACTTGACCACATGAAGACCAGCTTTAAGCAAGCGAAGACTAGCTAAACTTGTTAGGCTGATTTAGCTACGTTTTGTTTGGTATATAATTTGGACAAAACTTCCCCCAAAAAGCTGTTGTATTATTATTTGCACCTTTCTTTTTTTATTTATGAAAATAAAATGCTAATAAAATAAGTGCATTTAAAAAAAAAAAATGCTACAATCTTTCTTGTAGGGACAGGCTTTGGGTTAGTCTATAATATAATTATCATTAGCTTCACATAATAACACGTCTATAGTAGTCTATGGTATGTCCTCATGCAGTTAGCTAAGCAACATTTGTGTGTGTTTTTAGTCTGCAAGCCGCTCCTTCCAATCTAGCCTTTAATGAGCCTATGATTCTCTAAACTGTTTCCCCTAAAATGTATATTGCCAGACTTATGTTTAGATTAATGGTATAGTGTTTATACGCCGAGTACATCTTCCCCTGTAGAAAAACGAGAGATCTTGCTCTGAATCAAGGGATTATATGACAGACGCCTGCACCCTGACAGCTGGACACTTGAGTTTTACAAATGACAGACAAACTCCATCAGTGGAAACTTGCAGAAGTATGTCGACCAGAACACGAGGGGAAACTGTGCATGGGTCAGAAGGAGCACACTAGGAAAAAGCAGAAGGAAAGAGTGAAAGATAAGACAAAACTAACTTGTCAACTCACAAAACATACATAAACATGTCAAAAAGGGAGTTTAAGAGTAAATTGTGTTTATACCACTAAACTGTGTGGCAGTAAAACATCTTAAGCATCACATTCTGGTGCAGTTAGGGTGTGGATATCTGTCATGAAGTCCTGTGGAGAGAGCCTGGAGCTCTGTTTCCGTAACACAGTGTGATGTTCAGTAAGCTGGATGATCAGAGGGCTAAACCAAAGCTTTCCTCCCTTTTCCCGTCCCCTGTGACAGCAGTACACGGAAAGCTGGAGAGGGACTGAGCTCTTGGCACAAAGATTAAATGAGGGAGTTTTAACTGCTAATTAATTGCATGTCCAGCACACACACACACACCCACACGCACATGCACAAGCACACAGACACACACACAGACGCACACGCACAAGCACACACAGACGCACACAGACACACACACACACACACACACACACACACACAGACACACACACAGACGCACACGCACACGCACAAGCACACAGACACACACACACACACACACGCACAAGCACACAGACACACACACAGACACACACGCACACGCACAAGCACACAGACACACACACACACACACACACACTATAAATTCTCTCACATGCAACTACACAAGCTTTTTCTCTCAAACACACAAATCTCACAGAAACAGACATTCAAAAGCTCTTAAAAGTGTAAAAGTGACACATTTTAAAAGGAATTATAAATATAATGAGCTGATTTTCCTCATATTATATCCAAGTTATGCCTTTACGTATTATATTTCTGATATAGAATGGACATTGTGCTGTTTATTGATTTCTTTCAGCCTTTCATTGCATAAAGAGAGACCTTTATTCTTGAGCAATTACATTCCGTCTGCACAAGTATAGTATATAGTATAGTAAGTACATTTTAAAAGTATGCTAAAGTGTAATTCCACAGCAGGGACAACACGAACATTTGCTATAAGACTCAGTTTGTATACTGAGAAATAAACTATACTAAATCTACTAACAGATGCATTGTTTGAAATAAATTAGGGGTAATCTTAATAAATATGTTTGCGTAGTTATTTAACTGTAATTTGTAGAGATTCTCTGGAGAGGCCGCATTGACCCCTTCATTACACTGGGCACTATTAGCCGAACTGAATAAGCCTCCTGTCATTTATGATTCAGCGCCTGCAGTCTATCCCCAGGCAATGCTCAAGAGTCCAGCGTAACCTGCATTTCCTGTGGCTCTCACTCTCTTTCTGTCTTTCTCTGCCTCTCTCTCTCTCTCTTATGACTGTCTTCATTCATTCCTTCGGCAGACACCATCCCTTCATCTGCTGCCTGCACCTCTCCCAGTGCATGAGAACCAATGTCATAGGCAGACTTGCCTGGGGCTTTTTAAATATGTATGCGAATCATGATAATCTCTTGCCATTAGCTATGGAAATATAACGCAAACAAAGACATTTAAATGGAGCTGAATGCTGACGAATGCTGTGGCATCCTACAGGTCCAGACCGATATAATCAGGGTATAAAACAGGGTTGTGTTTCCACTCTTACATGCACACTATTAATTTAGACAAGCGTTAACATTTCTCCAAACATGAGTGTTGAGCAGTGGGTTAATATACAGGCACCACCCAGGCAGATATCTGGGTATATGACTCTGTAAGCGGGAAAATCTCCACTGAAGACTTCCAGAGAGTCTTACAAACTGACACGGTAGCTAAATGACCACAGTGATATACACACTTGACCCGGGACGATGCGGCTCAAAGCGCTCACTGACCATCCTTAAGCGTTTTATTTGGCTTGCATGTGTATGCAGTGTTGAGTTATGTGCCACAGTCCTCAGTAAGTTAACGATGGTGCCAGACTACGAGAAACTGAGGGCTTGACCAAATCAAAACACACTCACCCACAAATTTACGGACCTGTTACTGAAAGAGCTGAATGGCCGGGGAAGGATTTTCTGCTTGTGCCATTCAACTTTGAATTTTCTTTTATTTTTCTTGGTTTGGGTCCAAGAAATTAATATTGGCTGTAATTAATATTATTTGAGAAAAAAAGGGAAGAATACGAAAGAGTAAAACTATAACATATGTGCAGAAAATTGATATTATTTAGTAGTAATATAAAAAAAAATATGCATGAAGAATGTGTATGATAAAAACATCTCTGGGACAGCAAATCCAGCATCGTGTAATGAGATTTCCTCATGTACAGAACGTCCTAAATCATGAGGCTTTGATGGGACGAGCATCAATTGATCCATGGAACAAACTGTAAAAGAAACTGTGCATAATCGGGAAAACATGTT
This sequence comes from Oxygymnocypris stewartii, assembly GCA_003573665.1. Lineage (NCBI taxonomy): Eukaryota > Metazoa > Chordata > Actinopteri > Cypriniformes > Cyprinidae > Oxygymnocypris > Oxygymnocypris stewartii. The sequence continues at coordinate 17,966 of QVTF01005272.1, forward strand.
CTCCAAAATATAAGTGATTAAAACATAGCACCAATGGGAGGAAATGTTCTTGGAAACTAGCAATGCATTTCCAGAATTTCCTGGAAACGTACAGTTAGTTCTCAGCAGGGTCATGTCACTTTTAATCTTGTTGTTTTTGTCTGAAGGGTTGGGTAGATGTTGGGGGTGTATCTGTCTGAGCGACTCTCTTGGGAAATCAGCCTCTCTGAAACCATCACTGATTATTAGTAAAAACATATCATTTAGTTCGTTTCACTGACCTAGTTATAACAAACAACAGAATTATTTTCCAAGATTTTTGCTTCAAATGTCAAGTTATCATTATTTGTATAGTGCTTCTTACATTAGAGATTGTTTCAAAGTAGTACTAAACTGGAAAGTAACAGAATAAAAGATGCAAATCCAAATTCTGCTGTAAAGCAGCTGTAGCAAGACAATGAATAATCCTCATTCAGCACAAGTCCGTTCAGTTCAATAACTGTGACATTCATTATGAAATAAATGTGAGTTCGTATGTTTAGATACAGGTTTATTTATAGAGTATTTGTTGTTATAAATTTGTATATTTGTAAGAAAATGACTGATTGTTTCGCTAGATAAGACCTGTATTCCTCGGTTTGGACCTTCAACCCGTTGGCTCCCATTGAAGTCCACTATATGGAGAAAATCCTGAAATGTTTTCCGAATTTTTTTTTTTTTTTTCAACTAAAGAAAAACATGAACATATTGAATGACATGGGATGAGTACATTTTTTTTAAGATGTATCTTTTTATTCTGGAAGTAAACTAATCCACACATACAAAAACACACACACACACACACACACACACACACACACACACACACACACACACACACACACACACACACACACACATAAGCTTTATTGTATACACTGTCTTTTCATGCTCACCTCAGATGTCACTCATCAAAATGTAGAGATATGCAGAGCTCTAACTGGGCCTATAAAACACAGAAAGAACAATAAATATTGACACACTAAAAGCAGTGGATTGATTTTTTTTGTCAGGATGATTAAAGGTCAAATTCAATTAACCCCCAAAATAAGTATGATCCACAGGTTAATAAAGACACTACTCAAAGCACAGCCAAATAGAATTGGTAAGTTTAGAGTTTCAATGAAATTCACATCATGTCAAATATTTTTTTGCATGCTAAATACAACAGATGTGTAGTTTATTCCACTATGCCACCCATATTGCCTTCATTGCACCCTCTACTTTCTCTCTTCGATAGATGAAGTGTAAACGAGGAGCTGAGCAGTGCAAGAGCTAATTAGGTCCAGTGGGAGACCACAAACATTAATGAACCCTACTAAAAACTCATGAACTGGTCTAATCATCTCTACTAAATCTCTCAATCCACCCATACCAATATCACACCATCTCTTAAAATCTGTTCCTATTGCTAATATAGACTTTCACATAGTCTGCCTTGATGTTGTTCCTACTTTTATCGGTCCTACTAAGGTACATAAAAAAGTATGCTCATAATAAATCACTCTCAGAGTAGCATTACATTTCCAACCGTATTCTGTTTTTAAGTTCAAACCGGAACAAGAATCATGAATTATAAAGTCATGCTGTATTTTATCACTAAAACAACATCAGAACAACTTATCAGATGTATTTTTCAACCCTAGCAACTATGATCTAATAAGGCAGAGAAGTATACTCTTAAGAAACTGTCAGTCTAAGTTTTAAGTTGCATGTCTCTTGAAAGATGAAGTAAGTGTGTATGCTCAGTGATCAAACACGTGCTGCTGTAGAGCTACGGTGAGCAGCAGAATAACGTGCCACGGCGCTCGTTTCTGAGGCAGCAGCTTTGGGCTCTGTGTGATTGATGTTGAGGTCCATAGAGCAGATCATCTCCCTCAGCCCTCACATTTACATACCGAGTAACCAGGCATACGGCTAGAAAGCTCAGATCTATTTTTAAAACACACTCCAGCAGAGAGAAGAAGATTTTTTATTTATGATTAAGAATAAGTTATTTAATAAGCCAATAGCTCTGGCTATCGCTGGTCTCTGACAGTTATTAATTAATTGGTTTATAATTGTAACAAGTTGTGAGTATTCCCCATTTTTGGCCCCACTGAAACTGTGTTTGGTTTATTAATTATTTAGTTTAATCTTTAAATCTGGCCCTTAATAATTTCACTGAATTGTTCAGACAGATTGCATATAGTTTTTCCCTTAAGAGACACACTCTTCATGTACATTTAATTCTCTGCATTCTTTGCCCTTAAGTAGCCCAAATTGTTTAACTGATGCTCCACACCTGCAATGCGTGAGAATAATTCAAATCAACATGATCAAAATATTGACCTGGGGTCGGATTGCCGAAACATTCTTAAGAATAAATTTCTTCTTAACTGCCATTTTCTTCTTATTTTTTAACTTTAGAAAAAAGTTAAGAATATTTTGTATTCCCAAACATTCTTCTTAAGAATATTCTTATCTTTTTTCTTAAGATTGTTCTTAAGACAAAACTTAAGAAAAATTCAAATTCTTGAAAATAATCTTCTTAAAAATCATCTTAAATAACTTCTTAAAGTTAAGATAACTGCCAACTAGTCGTAGATCCATAAAGGGTACGATTTTTAATGAAATTATTATATTATATTATATTATTTAAATATTAAACATTACAAAATTATAAAACTTATGACATTCTGTGTAACTACTACACTATTTTACTTGTATAAAATAGCATAGTTGGCTTATTAGATGTTTGTTTTCCAGATGGAAATACTTTGGTTGTCAACAGGGAGAGAGAGCCAGAAAGGCCTCTTCGAGACCGAGCAGAACCTCTCACCCTTCCTGACCATGTTCTGCTTAGACTGTATAGGCTTCCAAGAAACTCAGTAATATATCTTGCACATATTCTGAGAGATAATTTGCAGCGAAAAACAAAAAGGTCCTCTCCCCTTCCCGTTATACTGGTTTCTAGCAGGTTAAGTATCCACACCGGGCTGAACAGTAGGCCTGAGGCCTGTCATCAGCTGTGCGCATGTTTCAGTAGATTAACATGTAAATAGTAAATGTTACCTTTTCAAAACATCTTAAAAATAACACTGCAACAAAAATATGCAGATATGAAGAAAATAGATCAGGAAAATGTGATGTACTCACAGGATTTGTTTTTAGTTTAGCTTTTCCCACATGGATTTGGCACTTATTTAATTATGTGATTGCCAAACTTTGAAATGTAAATCAATATACACATATTGTAATATTTAATGGCGAGAATATACATAATTGCCATTTGAAAGTTTTTATTAAACAAAAGCTGTATTTGAATCGAGAAACTCAGTATTAGTCACGTGCAGGGTTTTTCGTGCCCGGTGAATTACACTTTCAGAGACCAGCCTATGGATTTTTTTTCTCCACCCTATAGAAGGAAAGTTTCTGATAGCTGAAACCCTCAGCAATTACAGCCAATGACCAATCAAAAGCAAGACGCAAAGGAAAACAAACCCTGTGATTGGTCTAAACCACTGTTGGTTTCAAGGCGCCCCGCATAGAGGGGCAGTGAATCTGAACGAGGGGTGTGTAGAAACCGACGGAACATTATTGTATGTGCGCCTCACTTGCGCGCAAACCTTCAGTCAGTGAGAGGCGCGTCTGCTGAGCGCACGCGAGACGAGCGAGGAAAGCGACTCAAGTTTTCCAGCAGCGATACGACTCTCTGAATGCAGCTCTAAAGGCATTGGATACGCAGACTTACACGCAGGATTTGGAGAGCCAGGCGGAAAACTTTAAATAACAGTCGGAAGATTCTCTAACACACCTTGGAGAAGAAGAAAAAAATCCATGCGCTCGTTGTGGATTTAGTTTGGATGTATTTTCGGACTTGGTGACTTTTATACGGGTTTTCTTCCCAGATCCACTCATTTGCCTAACATGCGTGCGTTTAGACCACGCGTGCCGTGACAGGAGCTCAAACGAGGAGTTTTCGATCGTTTAAAACGCATACGAACTGGTCACACAGAAACTTTTCCCATCACCCAAATAACAGCTATTCTCAAAATGCAACACTGTTGCGGGATTACTCGATACTTTCTTCTGATCCTCGCCCTGGCCCTGCAGCTGTCCGGCGGCCAGTATCATGGAGAGAAGGGCATCTCCATCCCCGAGCACGGTTTCTGCCAGCCAATATCGATACCTCTCTGTACGGACATCGCCTACAATCAGACCATTATGCCGAACCTTTTGGGTCACACCAATCAGGAGGACGCCGGGCTGGAGGTGCACCAGTTCTACCCCCTGGTGAAAGTGCAGTGCTCCTTGGACCTCAAGTTCTTCCTCTGCTCCATGTACGCGCCGGTTTGCACGGTGCTGGAGCAAGCCATCCCGCCGTGTCGCTCCCTGTGCGAGCGCGCGAGACAGGGCTGCGAGGCCCTCATGAACAAGTTCGGCTTCCAGTGGCCCGAGCGACTGCGCTGCGAGAATTTCCCGGTGCACGGCGCGGGGGAGATCTGCGTGGGTCAGAACACCTCGGACGCGGGAAGCCCGACCTCAAACCCGACGCCATACGTCCCCGAACTGATCACGTTACAGCCGAACGTGGTCAGACCCAGCCAGCAATTCACATGTCCGCTGCAGCTCAAAGTGCCACCGTATCTCAAGTACCACTTCATGGGCGAAAAAGACTGCGGGGCGCCGTGTGAGCCCACTAGACCCAACGGGCTGATGTATTTTAGAGAGGAAGAGGTCAAGTTCGGCCGGCTCTGGGTTGGTATTTGGTCTATTTTGTGCTGCGTTAGTACACTGTTCACCGTTCTCACGTACTTGGTGGACATGAGGCGGTTCCGTTACCCGGAGAGGCCCATCATCTTCCTCTCTGGGTGTTACTTCATGGTGGCTGTTGCGTACGCGGCTGGCTTTTTCCTTGAAGACAAAACCGTTTGCATTGATAAATTCAACGATGATGGTTTTAAGACCGTCGCGCAGGGTACGAAAAAAGAGGGCTGCACTATCCTCTTCATGATCCTCTATTTCTTCGGCATGGCAAGTTCAATCTGGTGGGTCATTCTGTCCCTCACATGGTTCCTCTCCGCGGGAATGAAGTGGGGTCATGAAGCCATTGAGGCCAACTCTCAGTATTTCCACCTTGCCGCTTGGGCTGTCCCAGCAGTTAAGACCATCACCATCCTCGCCATGGGCCAAGTGGATGGTGACATTCTCACCGGGGTGTGCTACGTTGGCATCTACAGCGTGGACTCTCTGCGTGGCTTCGTCTTGGCGCCCCTCTTCGTCTACCTCTTCATCGGCACCTCGTTCCTCCTGGCCGGCTTCGTGTCGCTTTTCCGCATCAGAACCATCATGAAACACGACGGCTCCAAGACGGAGAAGCTGGAGAGGCTGATGGTGCGCATCGGCGTGTTTAGCGTGCTCTACACGGTTCCCGCTACCGTCGTGATAGCGTGCTACTTCTACGAGCAGGCTTTCCGAGAGCAGTGGGAGAAGACCTGGCACATGCAAACGTGTAAGCGATTCGCTGTCCCTTGCCCAGTCAACAACTTCGCCCCCATGTCTCCAGACTTCACCGTATTCATGATCAAGTATCTGATGACCATGATCGTGGGAATCACCTCTGGATTTTGGATATGGTCTGGGAAAACTCTGCAGTCGTGGCGCAGGTTTTATAAAAGGCTCAGCAATAGCAACCAAGGCGAGACGACGGTATGAAAAAAGAGCGAGTCGTCCTGATAGAGTCGGTCAAGCTTTGACCATGCAACTTTTCTCTGAGACAAATGTCTCGAGCGCGGAGAATTGTTGCGCGAGACTTGTTGAATGAGTTTTATGGACACTAAAGTGTGCCTAGATGTTTCCACGGTGGAGACGGACCATCACGAGTAGTGTTATCAGCCCGAGTCTGTTTAACCGTTGGTTTTTCTCATATATCTGTATGTGAAAAGACTATGTTTCTGTGTAACACGATATCATTTGCAGATGTGATCTCTGTAGACAGTACTGAATGATCTGTACCTGAACATATTGGACGTAATTTGCCTTATACACATGTACATCCCTTGTTTTAAGTGGGTCTTGTATGACTTTCTCAGCCTCCGTCGATGCATACTTTGGCACACATGGACCCTCGAGTACGCACTCGGATTGAGATAGTCTACTTATATGCATGTGTCCAGCTGTGAATTTATGCAAGCTCCCTTTAAACGATGTAACGTGTAAATAATCACCTTTTCTGACAGAATATATGTATTTATGAAAACAATCTTGCTGTTTTTTACTTGATTTTTTTAAATTTGGTAAGAGACCTTTGTATCTGTACAGTTTCGCTGAATAAAATGATTAGATTTTTACCGACTCATTTTACTTTGCATATTGCATTACACAGTTCTTGTTTGCTACCAGTTTTTATTAATAATATCTTGAAAACAAAGACTAAGATGTGTAGGCCAACAGGAATTACACTAAATATTTGTTATGTAAAATATTTGTTATGTAATCATAAACAAGACCAAGTCAGCCTCAGTAAATGAGATCAAATAGAACTGCGTCCAGGTGTGTGCTGTGGTGATATTTCTTATATTCACAGTATATGTTAATGAGAAAGTCCTGCAGCTTTACTGAGATGAAGCACAAGACCAGGGCTTTAGCGCCACCTACAGGTGACTTGTGTTGAGAAGACTAGACTACTTGAATTAACTATAAAACCAAGATTAAAAGATACGTTTAATTAGGTTTTTCAGCAGAAGCTTAGTTCATAATCACATGCTGTACATAATTGTATCCTGTACAATTGGAGAGATTTAATATCTTTAAATGCATTGCTTTGTAAAAGCCTCCGAGGACCTCAGATAATGCCAACCCTCAGACAAACATACACATTTTGCCATAAGTTAAACATATTAAGTTTCTACAATATATACATCTATTACTGAAACTTAATTTCCTGTAAAGCTGCTTTGCAACGATTGTATAGTAAAAAGCGCTATACAAATAAACTTGAATTGAAAGTACATTGTAAATGTGCATGCCGCAAAGCAATCATTCAAATATTATATTGCATTACATCTTTATATTATATTATGAAAAGAAAACATATTTCATGGATCATATTCTGTTGCAAATTTGAATGTCTACAGAACAAGCTGTGAACAGTTGGTGAAATAAACGCAAAACATCAAGATGTATAATAACTGCAGATCAATATATTAGTTGATATAAAATACTTGCCATATTACATCATGCTGAAATAAAGTGTAAACAGGATACTCATTGCTGAGGTATAGTGTCCTTAATTTCTTTACAGAAATTCTTTCAGCGTTATAATACTCACTATCATAATACATTTTGAGAGCAGAAAATAAACCACTTTTATTTAATATAATCATGAATTTTTTATGATTTCAGTTTGGGCCAAAAATGACTTAAAGATCACATTAGATGACGTTGTTTTATGACAATAGGAGGTTTAATCATCATTACATCAATACTCTACACAGACTAGGTTGAGAAACAGCAAGAGCTTAGGGTTAGGGTTAGGAGCTAAACCTAACCCTAAGTAGGCAGGTTACCGTTAAGCAGAGGTGGAAAGAGTACAAAAATATTGTACTCAAGTAAAAGTACCATTACATTACTGAAATTTTACTTAAGTACAAGTAAAAGTACCAGTCTAAAAATATACTCAAGTAAAAGTAAAAAGTAGCTCATTTAAAATTTACTCTGAGTAAAAAGTACTTAGTTACATTTTAACAATGGGAGGGAAAAATGGGATAGACCAAAGGTGTCAAACTCCTGGAGGGCCACAGCCCTACACAGTGTAGATATAACCCTAATTAAACACATCTGATCCAGCTAAACTAATCATTTAGGCTTATTTGAAAACTACATGGTGTGTGTGTTGGAGCAGGGTTGGAACTAAACTCTTTAGTGCTGTGGCCCTCCAGGAACTGAGTTTGACACACCTGGATATGGGCCTATAAATCTCAAACGAGGTGTTTTTAATTAAATGAATCGGTTAATTAGAATAATAAGACATTTGGGCTGTTACCAGGCAAATTAAATCAGTATCAACAAAATTAATCTTTGCAATGCAGAGGAAACACAGAAGCTTCATCTGAAGTGGCGTATATGTATTACACACTGACATGAATGCATTTAGCCTGCAGTTACAAATGCAGAAATAATGTTTTGATAAATAAGACATAAAATGTGACCCTGAACCACAAAACCATAAGGGTCCATTTTCCTAAATTGCGATTTATACATCATCTGAAAGCTGAATAAATCATATTTCCATTGATGTATGGTTTGTTATGATCGGACAATATTTTAAAATCTGGAATCTGAGGGTGCAAACAATCAAAATATTGAGAAAATCTCCTTTAAAGTTGTTCAAATTAAGCTCTTAGTTTTGATATATTTACAGTAGGAACTTTACAAAATATATTAATGGAACATGATCTTTACTTAATATGCTAATGCTTTTTGGCATAAAGAAAAATGTATAATTTTAACCCATACAATGTATTGTTGGCTATTGCTACAAATATACCCCAGCGACTTAAGACTGGTTTTGTGGTCCATGCCAGGGTCACAAATGTTAAATAGTCATTTGAAATTAAAAAAATAAATAAATCAAAAGATACTTGATACATGTTAAATTAGAACCACCAGTAGGTGTCAGCAAGTTCACTGATAAGCGAATCATTGCGATTGAACAGAATCATTTAAACGGCTAATTCAAGGAATGAAACACGTCATTGCTCAGAGTCAGAGACGCAAAACTGTGTATGGTGGCTGTGTTTGGTATTATTTTTGTTGTCAAAATAGAGCAAAAAACAGGTAATATGGTGTCTAAAACTTAAGTCTCTTAATTAACTTCTGTTTTTTGAACTGTTGTAAAAAGAAAAACTACAGGCCTATGTAATCATGGTGATTTTTTGAGAGAAAACGGCATTCTTCATGTGATGTTGACTTACTATATTAAATTATATAAATATATACATTTTCTGCTTCTATATCTTCAATTTTGTAATCATTCTAAACGCATTTTAACAGACTGAATCACGCAGTTCAACGGCCCGTTCACATATCGCGCCTAAAAACGCGTGGAAAACGTTTGTCGCTGCTAAGCAACCATCAGCTGCGCTCTCCGTTACGGCAAGAAGGAAATTTCGTCACATGACCTGCGGTGCGCTTGCGGCATTCTGAAAAGTTGAGATGTTTTTATATCGATGCGGCGCGGACGCGCCTGGAAAAAACGAGCGCGTCACTTCCATTATGACCGCGCATACCGCGCGTCTACATTTTGAAATAACGAATTTGAGCGCGCAAAAGACGCGATATGTGAGCTGGCCCCCTAAATGCTCGCGCACGCACTAGTCTAATCTACTAGATTTCACGCACACTGTTTAGAGTGATTTGTTTGGTTTTTGGCAAAATACTGATAATGTCCAAATCGCCACATCGTTAAAACAACAATTATTATATTATCACAGACTATATTGCACACACCTGCACCACTAAGCTTCATTTTAACCACCAATGCAACGATGCAAGTATTTACCCTCACCTCTACATGCTTGCGAAGGGCGATGTCGATATATTTATAAGCTGCTAGTTCGGTCTCCCAAGGCAAACACAGCTTACACTGCATAATAGAGCATGAATATATGGCCAGGGGTTCACTTCATTTCCTTCGAGTTCAACTTCAGCTGAATATGACGGGGTTTGGTCTTCAGCTGGGTCTGCACCATTACGTCTGTCGTGTTCGTCTGCATCTTTCTTGTGATTTTAGCGCCAGTTTCTTCTTCTGCCCATTATTTACTGCTGTAGTTTCCACGGAGCGATTTTTTTTTTTACTCAGTAACGCATGTGTTTTAAAATGTAGCGAAGTACAATACTTCACACAAAATATACTTAAGTAAAAGTAAAATTACAGATTAAAAAAATTACTTAAAAAAGTACAAGTACACAAAAAAGCTACTCAATTACAGTAACGCGAGTAAATGTAATTCGTTACTTTCCACCTCTGCCGTTAAGTATCCTAACATGCTGTCCTCATCCGCCTGTTTAACCCGGCAGGTGGCCAGACTAGTGTTCTGTTCACCGTCGAAAAGTATGATCTCACAGAGCAATAAAATGATTCAGCACGTAACACAAGGCACGTGGAGATGTGGTTGAAGAATGAGTCTTCCCTCTACAGTAAACCGTGAAGCTCGTGGAGATTGGAGTAAAGCACAGGAGCTGGTCAAAAGAAACCAACCAATGTACTGTTTTACACATATTCATTAGCCAGACATAATAACACCTGCTGTCATGCATCACTCCATGTATCTTTCTTTGTAGTTAGTTTGTCTTGCAGCTAAACTGTCACGGTATCCTCTCACATTATTTAAGGACATCCTGCAGGTCTTTACATGTAAGCTTGAACAATTTCTCCTGTCTGTTTGATTGATGGAGGGGCTTTATGTGAAGGAAGGAAAAGTTAACAGTAATCAGGGATGTGCAGGACGTGTCGTGCAGGAGACCCAGTTCAGGTTATTCACTAAAGCTGTGAGCTGTCATCTTTCTTTGGTTTGTTGAATAGGATGGGTTTAGCTAGTCAGAGTAGCGGAGGTGGTGACTGCTTGACTGCAGCCAAGGCAACAAGAAAACAGTTCTGAGCTGAGGAGCTGTGGAGAGCCTGGCAACAGCAAAGCTCAGTAAACACAGACATTCGTAGCATGGGCTGAAATGATTCAGTAGAACTCAAAACCAGCGGGCAAACACACGAATGTATTCTGAATTAAAGAGAGATATCGCTGAGGAGAGAGGAGATCGGCCACAAACTCAGGTACGAGAAGGAAAATAGCTGACTCTGAATAACAGTTGCTATCAATATGACAGACTTTTGATATGAGTTTTAAAACTTGATGTTCAGATCTTTACAACTTCTACATGATAGACCACAATCATGACATTATTATAATTGTTCAGCATTCATTCAAAGAAACACAAACAACTCCACAATGAAAGATTTTGTCCTCTCTTTGCTGAGTCGTGGCTACGGCCAAATTGTGGCAAATGAAGACGGTCATGATGGAAGACTGGAGGTCTGTTTTGAGCCAGAGGTAAATGTTTTATATGTCGATATAAGACATGTTTGATTTGTTTGAATGCACACAGTCAATGGAAACACGATCTCTTGTTGACTAGGACTACTTCAACTGGAAATCCCAGCCTCCATTGCTGCGTCTGACCAGCAGCGGACGGTTTTTTAAAGGCCTGGAGCC
>QVTF01005273.1:0-29226 GCA_003573665.1 Oxygymnocypris stewartii
CCCGCTGCCATTACGAAGTGCGTTCCACTTCGCGAAGTGGAGGAGAGAATTTACATGGACAGACTCTCGATCCCTCGATTTTGACCGAGTATGCTTCAAATTCAAACTTCAGGCCGCTCCATAGACCACAATGCAACACGATTATGATGTCATCGCAGATCCCATTTCATTTATCCCCACCCCAAACAACTCTATAGTATATGAATTATTATTATTTTTACATTTATAACAGCCCAAGCATACCTATACACATATAGAATACTGCACCAAACAAATTCGTAAGGGGGAAAATGTAAACAGTAAACCAACTTTATAGCGGATTCTAAGTGATCAAGGGCTTGGGACGTTCCAGTTCAGCCCACTACAAGGGTTCTGCCAGAAGTTAGCACTCATGCAACGCAATCAATGATGTAGATCTGAGTTAACGAGACGGAGGGAAGTTTGCGAGTGAAGGGCATAAGAAAACGGACTGGAACACAGCCCGTGTTGTTGATTAAATCAATTCTGTAAATGACTCAGTGACTCGCTCATTTGTTTTGTTCACGAATACGTTCCTAAATGAATCAAGTGAATGATTCAATACCATATTACAATACAATCTCCTATTAGTGTAACCTTTAGAAAGAAGCAATGTAAAATCTTCCCCACTGATACACAGACTGGCAAAATCTGAAGATGTTTGAGACTGAATTTAACTTAACTTAAATTTGCATAATGCAAACTCAGTTTTCATGTAGATATATTATTTTTATTACACACTACAAGGAGCATCACAAACTATTTGTCATTAAGCCAACAGTTATAGTAGACAATGCCACATTTATTCTAAACTATAGTAAACAAGAGAAAGAGAACTTCTTCTGTCATACATGTAGTGCTCTTCGTGAGTGAGTCATGTGACTCGAGCAAGTTTATTATCTGTGTTATACACTAGGATTATCTCCTTGTCTCATCAAGTATCATGCACGTTAACAGGAAACTTCTGTATAAACACATATAAGAGCAGCTGGGGCGGTTCAGGACGTCACATCTACGCCAGCTTCATCTCTTTACCCCAGAACATCAACGAGTGACCAGAGTGAACCGTCACCAAACTGTCCTACACAAGTGACCCCTCGAATTACTTAGATGTGGAAACATGGGATTCTTAAGAGCATCTGATTAAGAAGATGTGTTAGCTGTTTACCCCACTGCTGTTTATTTACTCATATTTCCCCAGAGTTTCTGTATCACTCAGGACAAAATAGCCTAAATAGTTTTTTTTCATTCATAATGAGGCAAGACATCTGGCTTATCAGCTTACTGTGGTTATTTAGGTACACAGCAGCTCTTATAAAATGGAAATGGACATTTCCGAAGAACAAACCCATTAAAGCTACTATTTATTTGGAAATTTAAAAGGAAAAATAGTGATGGTGTCTCCTTAAAGTGAAATTATTTTTTTATTCCATAAATAAAAGTTGATGTTGATATTGTTTTCTGTTGAAGAAATGAATGCAAAAAAGAATAGCTACTTGACATTTTTCCCAATATATATACGACAATTATGTAGAAATCTGTACTGATGCAAACGTCAGTCCTTTGACAGAAATACAAACAAATGAAGGAAACGTCAACGTTCGAGGCTGAGCGAGGTTATGTCTGTAAATCTGTCCTCGTGGAGGGTGGCACCTCAGGAAATCAACAACTCACTTTATTTGAGGAAATGATCCGAACAGGACGCAGCAGTGATTCAAGCGGTGTGTAGTGAGTGATGAAAGCCATGCACATTTATACAATGCACAACATATCTGTAGGTAATTCTGATTTAATTATAACCTACATTAAAATATAGTAATGACATTTTAGTGACATTTTTCACTATATGAATGCATATTTACTCATTAAAACTTATACATTATCATTACAAACTTTGATCTTGGCTTGAGGAAACCTGGCCTGAAATGTTTTAATGATTTTCAAATCTTTAAATGTTATAATGATGATAAATAGATATAGACAGAGAGATGGTATTTATTTATTTATCAGCCAACTAGTACATCTCTATCTTATGTCTTAATTTATATTATATATCTATTCTATTTTGTCTATAGCAACACCTGTACATACAATTTTTTTTTTTTAGGTTATGGTGTGTGGTGTGTGTGTGTGTGTGTGTGTGTGTGTGTGTGTGTGTGGTGTGTGTGTGTGTGTTTTTTTTATTTTTATCTGTGTTGTTGATGATGTTGTTTTCTCTGTTTACTGGAAGCTGTGTGAACTAATTCCTTGTATGCGCAAACATACTTGGCGATAAATTCTGATAGATAGATAGATAGATAGATAGACAGACAGACAGACGACAGACAGACAGACAGACAGACAGACAGACACAGACAGACAGACAGACAGACAGACAGACAGACACAGACAGACAGACAGACAGAGACAGACAGACAGACAGACAGACAGACAGACAGACAGACAGACACAGACAGACAGACAGACAGACAGACAGACAGACAGACAGACAGACAGACAGACAGACAGACAGACGATAGATAGATAGATAGATATAATAGATAGATATATAGATAGATAGCTAGCTATAGATAGATAGATCGCTCGCTAGATCGATCATCAGATAGCTAGCTCGATCGCATCGCTAGCTAGCTATAGCTCGCTAGCTCGCTCGCTCGCTCGCTCGCTCGCTCGCTCGCTCCTCTCTCGCTCGCTCGCTCGCCTCGCTCGCTCGCTCCTCGCTCGCTCGCTCGATCGCTCCGCTCGCATAGATAGCTAGCTATAGATCTCGCTACTAGATAGCAGATCGCTCGATCGATGGATGGATCGATAGATATACTACTCATAAACTAATGTTCATAACAAACTAGCCTCTCATTATAAACCTGTTAATTGAAATATGTTCAGAAAGACTGGTTTATTTGTATTGTGTGTGGTATAGTCGAGTATATTCTTCATTAAGCACGTTTCTCGTCCAGTATGATGAGTGTGTAGTATCGTAGTGTGTGTAGTACAGCGGCCTGTCGTGAGCACGGATGCTTCTCCTTCGCGGCCGCGCTTTTACAATGTTTACGGGAAAGGAAAGTTTCAGGAAGTAGACAAACTCAACGCTCTTCTGCTTTCAAAACACAACCATAAAACCATTTATTTACTGAAGAAATCCGCGTATGTGTGAAGATCTGTTCTGAGGCGGAGAACAGTGTTTTCGTGTAGATCAGGTCAAATCTGACAGGTAAAGTCACTTTAATGTGTTAAAGACAACACGAGCTGCTTTATCGCATATGTAACGTTACAATATACTCCGAATAAACTGCTTTATATCTTTAGCTGATTTTCTTAAGTAATACAGCAGCTTTATGAACGTTTCTTAATCTGGTCTGATCTTACGAACAAAGATGCGCCGATTAGAAACAACAGAATGTGATTAATAATATAAAGTCACATAATATTGACCATCATATTCCGTCATATTCCGTCATATTCAACCACGGTAAAAACAGAAAGTAGTTCACGTCCTTGTTTTTAAATCTCACACAGTTTTTTAGTTGTTTAAATGAGGACATACAGACTTATGACACACACACACACACACACATCACATAATAATAGTCTAATACACCACTGTTTAGTTTATGCATCATGTTTATTAATGAGGACCTCCTTGGATGCCAGATTTAGCTCATGTTTTGGGACACATTCTAAGCATTTGCACACATATACACCCTTCCTTGTCTTATGTTTTTAACTTTAGTTGTATAGATGGATATTGTACAGATATTGTTCTCCTCTGCAGGGCTTGTATGTGAGTGATCTCAAGGGCCCGTCATGAGCCGTCCACCCTCCATGCAGCCGCAGATGTGCGGCCCCTGGGAACTGAAGGAGCGACTGGGAACCGGAGGCTTTGGGAATGTCACTCTCTGGCAAAATAAGGTACAATATGGTTCCTTTATCATTAAAGGGGTCATATGACATTTCTAAAAAGAACATTATTTGGTGTAATGCAATGTGTTTATGCAGTTTAAGGTTAAAAAACACATTATTTTCCACATATTGTACATTATTGTTGCTCCTCTATGCTCCGCCTTTCTGAAACACTTTGATTTTTACAAAGCTCATCATTCTGAGAATGAGACGTGCACCGGTTGGCCAGCTATATGGTGCGTTGTGATTGGTCGAATACCTCAAGCATGTGACGGAAATGGTACGCCCCTTACCGTACTGTGATGCCATAAAAAAATAAAAAAAATAAAACCCATTATAACGAGGCATTTGTTGCATCCAGCAAGGACATAATTACTGATTATAATGACTTAAACTGTCTTTTAACATTACCATGTCTGCATTTGTGATCGGAGAAACGCCAAACAACAAGCACTACTCTACACGGCTCAAATCACACGTGTGAATCGTCAGTAACAGAACCGTTCTTACAGAAGTGAGTCAGAAGACTGTTCTTGCAAAGCTGGAATTGCCTCACTTTATAGAAACAGTCTTTGTACAAGACAGCATTGTAGACTAACATTACTCTTCCAGGTTCAGGAAACAGTCCTGCGTAAAATGTGCTGCACGCTCTCTAATATTTGTGGTGAACTGTTCTGGAGCAGTGTTGTAAACACAACTTAACCACTGATCTCTAGTTGTGTCCTCTTTTGGAAGCACAAACACAGTAGTTTCTCTTTCACAGCGAAACACAGCGTCTCCAGAACACGGCGCCGGCGGCAGCAACAATACTACAGCCAGAATAACAGTTACACCTTCTTTCTTTGTGTGTACATTTGGACGGTGTTATGCAAACCTTCCCACACCGTGACGTAGACATGTGGGGGCGTGTTTTAATGAGCCGTTTTAGGGGGCGTGGATGAATCATAACGTTTATAAAGAATATTTATTTGGGTTTGAGACTTCAGTCTTTATAACTTCAGGGATCTTATATATGCACAAACAGCTTGTAACACTTCAAAGAGAAAGGAGCACTTGAAATGGCATCATATGACCCCTTAAAACAAAGATACAGACAAGCATTTCACCTTTATAAATCCTCTGCAGTGAATGGGTGCCGTCAGAAGAGTCCAAACAGCTGATACAAACATCACAGTAATCCACACCACTCCAGTCTATCTGTTAACATCTTTGGAAGGAAAAGATGCATATTTTTTAGAAATAAATCCGTCATTAAGCTGTTTTTAACATAAGAACATTGACTCTGGCTAAAATAGTCCTCAGTCCAATAGTCCATAATAACGCTTTCTTCTGTGATAAAGTGTTCTGGTCTGAATCAGGAGAGAAATCTGCAGCCATTAAGCACCATTTACAAGCCAAAAAAGTTTAAAACAAATGTGTGTGCATTTCAATGTGAGAGACAACAGGAGATGGACTTTTTCACCGGAGGAAGCATTAATATTGATTATGGACTCGTATTTTAGCTGGAAGCTATGGTTTGAAGCTAGAACGTCTTGATGGATTTGTTTCTTACAACACACATCTTTAGGGTTCACAAGATGTTAAAGAGTTAGTTCACCCAAAAATGCCAATTCTGTCGTTAATTACTGACCCTCATGTCGTTCCAAACCCTGTCGTTTGTGCACTAAAAGTATTCTCGTAGCTTGTCTCGTAGTATTTCCTTGCTACGTTTCTGTGTGTTGATCGTGATAGCATCCTTGATAGTATCCCAGCTTTTGTCTTCTCAAAACATTAACTGATGGACTGGAGTGGATTATTGTGATGTTTTTATCAGACTCTCATTCTGACGGCACCCATCCACTGCAGTGCATCCATTGCTGAGCAAATGATGCACTGCTACATTTCTCCAAATCTGATGAAGAAGCAAACTCGTCCTAATTCCGGATAGCCTGAGCTATATTTTCAGCAAATGTGTTATTGTGGGGGAACAATGCCTTTACCATGATTTACACTAGAACATTTTCCTGGGTCAACATCCTTGCAGGTGCTGGAATAATATTCATATCACGCAGTCAGATTAGTTTTAAGGTTTTAACAATGTTCTTATCAACTTTTCATGTTTCGCTTATTTTAGGGCTGAATTATAAAGTTGGTAATGTTGTGAAAACGAGACTAAAGTGTTGTATAGTATGTCAGGCTGACTGGACAAACAGAAGTAGATGACTGTAAAGCTGTTCTCATGATGTGTCAGTGTGCTTTTACTGTCCGCTGTGCATTAGGATCACAAGGAGCGGCAGATTTATTGGTTCCTGTTCAAATACATTGTGAAACGCATATTTTAATAGTATATATGTGGCCACAGATGGTCATGTTTAGTGTGGAGAAATGCACGCTATAATTACATTAATTTATGATAAGGGATTCACTCTTCAGGTGGATATTATACATTTGTTAATTGAAATCTTATTTTATAAACAGACTTTTAGAATCTTCGAAAGTATAAAATATTCTATGAAAAGTGATTCAGAAACGTTTAACATTCTGCTTTATTTCTATGTAAGTTTGCGATTTATGTGATAACATGAATAATCATGTTCAGGTTTCAACTGAAATTTGTAAATTGTTATAATAAAGGGCTATTATTAAACATATTTATACATGCATTCATGCAATTATACATGTATACACACATATACATTTAAGGTTGTATTTAGGGTTATTATTATTAATAATATAAAAATCATAAAAATGTGATTACTTGAAATAATAACACCGAAATGAGAAATGTTGTTTTGGCAACTAGCTGAAATAAAATGAGTTTAAAGTTAGTTAATGATGAAGTGCTAAAATAACTAACACTATACAAAGTAAAATTTAATAAAAAGTAATAAAATTAACAAAAACACAATAAATCTAGTAAAACTTTAAAACTATAAGGAAAACAGAAAATGTAAAAAATGTAATCTAATTCTAAATATTAACAAAAACTCTAGTACTATATCAAATCAATGAGGTTGTAGTATGTTAAAATGGCATTTCATGAAAAAACAGGTTATCGAATCCTGGTTTAGGGCAATGATGCTTCAGTAAGAATGCTATTCCAGGATCCAAGAGACGGATGTTGGGTCCAAGCATGTACTATGTAACTAGTCACATATCATGTTCATTTGTTTCTCAAACTGGGTTCGCAGCTCTTTTTTTGGAGGTCTGCTAGTAAATGGCCCACCCCATCCTGGATAAAGGTGTGTGAAAGTCTTAAAGTAGATCCATTATTTAATCTTCGCAGCACTGGGATTTTAACAATGAGACGTTCTCAAGGAAGAGGAAATGCAGTCTACCTGCTGTGTCCACTTTCCTGTCATACGGGTGACCTCACGATCAGCTCACTGCCTGAAACTGGCATATATTCTCTCACACACACACACACACACCACACTCACACACGCTCTCTCTCGCAGCACACGCACGCACGGCACACACGCACGCACGCATGCACGCACATACACAGACACAGACACAGACACACACACACACCACACTCACACCACACACGCACACCACACGACACAGACACACACACTCTCAAACACAGACACACACACTCTCACCCACACACACAGCACACACACACACTCTCACACACACACTCTCACACACACACACAACACACACACACACACACACACACACACACACGCGCACACACCACACACACACTCTCACACACACACACACACACACACATTCATAAAGAGGTTTACTGAGCATGACGTCGTGTAGTCTTTAGGAATGCTCAAGTACATTAAACATTAACAGCTGTTTGTCATCTCTGGTACTTTACTAAATTCACCTGCTGGACCATAAAAACATGGACCTGAGCCGAATCTACAGATCAGAAGACGAGTTTAATTATCTGTACATCCTGTCCAGATCTCACAGGTTGAGTTCAGACCCTTATATGGTCAGCAGTATGACATCATGTCATGTTAGTAATAATCAGGGTGTTGGTGAAGCGGATGCTGGTGGTCACTCACTGATACCAGTGTGGAAAAACTGTGCTTCTGTGGAAGCTGTGCATGAGCGAACGTGTGAGACCTGCTTAAATAATCATAATAAATGAATAGCAGAAGCACTTTCATTCACCATGGTTTTAAGTCACTGCAGTTAAAGACTCTTGATGTGATGATATTGAGTTTACTAAATGCATTGCATCATGTTCGTTTACTCGCCTAATTGCATTGTTTCTCTCTTTCTCCGTCTTCCGTTCCGCATGATGTCATAATTCCTGTCATGAGAAGTCAAGTGAACCAAGGAAGCAAAATAGGAAATGGGCAAAATAGAATTCGAGTGCCGCCCTTTTGATGTCCTCTCTGAATTACTACTATAGTACGACGTAATTCTTTATTCGTCACAGAGGCACTCATTCATTTATCATCTGTCATTTATGAACTGTATGCTTGTAATCTCACATTAGGCTCCAAGGCATCTAACTTTACATCGCTATGCTGTTTTTTGTGTTCATCCTGCTCTCCCTTCGGCTTTTGTTTACATTGACTATTACTCTAGAGCAGTGTTGGGGAGTAACTAGTTACATGTAACGGAAATTACGTCATTTATTTACAAAATAAAAGTAATTGTAATTAGTTACAGTTAGCTAAGAAAAAAATGTGTAATTAAATCAGTTACTTATGAAAATGTTAAGGGGGTTACATATTTTCACACACACTCCCACTTACAGATTTAATTGATGTTCTTTCATAAATCTAAAATATGAAACACCAATATTTCAGAAGTTTATAACATGCTTATCCGATAACTCTTATATTTCTACCTATATGGGTTTATGTAAATGCTATATATTTTTAAGATTAAACTGTTTTTTTTTCTACGGCATTGTTAGATGCCATCCAGTGGTTTCATGTCATAACTATGCAGATATATTGATTTCGAAAAAACAGTAATCATAGCTATTAACCTATTTCTTGTTATGATTTTAAATCTTATTAAACTTAGAATGATTTTAAAATCTGTCATTGTTTGTGATGGCTGTGTCTTCAAAGTGGGACATCGATGTCCATCTTCCACAAGGTGGTATGATTCGTTAGGGTCGTCTTGAAATGTCTCAGTGGTCGTGTAAACACCACACATTTATACTTTGTCAAAAACAGCTCTGTTCACAGCGACTCGTTTCGGTGCATATCTCTTTACATGCTAAGGATCTACTGCTCACCCCGTCCTCTCTTCTGTGGAACTGATCCATCCTTGAAGTTTGGGAATACATTAATTATGTATTTTTGCTCGTCCATTATAAGCGCCATTTTTTTAAAAGTGTGCCGGAGTATGGAAGGAAGATATTTTGAAGAAGTTTGTAACCAGAGGCTGTTTTGGGGCACCATAGTAGGAAAAAAAAAATACTATGGAAGTCAATGGTGCCCCAGAACTGCTCTGTTTCCTCATTCCTCAGAATATCTTCCTTTGTGTTCAGCAGAACAAACACATTCATACAGGTTTGGAAATACTTGAGGGTGATTAAATGATGACAGAATTTTCATTTTTGGCTGAACTATCCCTTTAAGCCCTTGAGTCATTTCCACCATTTTTTGTGGCCGCATCAGAATACCATGGTATTACTATCAATGTTCTATGGTACTGTTATTTTTGTCTGTGATGTTTCCTAACATGTGTTGGTATATCTGTGTGTGTGTGCAGGAAAGTGCCATTCAGATCGCTATCAAACAGTGCCGGCAAGAGCTCAGCGCCAAGAATAAGGGCAGATGGAGTTTAGAGATTCAGATCATGAAGAGGTGAGCATTTCCTTTCCAGAATCTATTTCCTGTTTTCTGCCACCAGTAGGTCACTACAGTTCTCATACACACACACTCACACACACATGTGTTACACCACCTCCCGGGTCCATACCACCACACAACTCATTCTTGTTCCGAGCGGGTCTTGAACCCGGGATGCTGGCGCTCTACCAAGGACGCTAAAGGCTACAGCCTCTAGCGCGCCTCTTTTTTAGATCAGGGGGGTGAGGTTTACACACAACAGCCCTTACTGGCATACATCCGTTACACTCACCCCCCTAAACCTCACTCCCATCCGGGTCACGGCACCAATGTTACACCCCCTCCCGGGTCCACACCATCACAACTCGTTCTTGTACCGAGCGGGTCTCGAACCCGGGATGCCGGCACGGGAGGTGGGCGCTCTACCAAGGACGCTAAAGGCTACAACCTCTTGCATCAGTCGCTAGACTGATGCAACCTCTTTTTGAGGTCAGGGGAGTGAGGTTTACACACAGCCCTTACATCCGTTACACATGCACGCACGCACAAACACAGATCTGAAGAGGTGTTTACGTGGAAGTCTGATCAGCGTCAGAGAGGCTGGAACATGTGCAATAAAAACAAACTATTACTGTTTTTGGTGCAAAAACTCTACAAACTCTGTCAGTAGACGTCCTGGTGATGAAACTATGAACATGGAGGATGCTATGGCCCATTAACAATAATTCTGGTAATAACTACATCTGTTTTTTGGCTGAATCATGTTGGTTTTCACGTCACAGCTGATGCTTCTTTAAATAGAAAGCACTATTTTCGTGGTATTTTTCCTTTTTCACCCACTGAATCTCTTCTGTTTGCCATGTTTTAATGTGCAGTCCATTAAGCGACCACGCAATGCCTTCTGTTGTTATCCGGCTATTTATATATGTTTTTACTGACCAAAAGCTCTGAGCAAAACATGGAGGGATGAATTTATGACACCACAGTTGTAAAAAGTGACCCAGTCTTGCCGCCGCAGCATCGGTTTTCACCGTCACAACATCTTCAGGCTCATCTTTAATTAGGAGAGAGTGCATCTCTGGTTTTCTCTGGAGGTTTTCAGGCTGTTAGTGGTTTAGGGGTGAGTTTGTTGTGGCCATAGTCATGTCCAGTTGTTTATTGGAAACTGCTTATTGTATTAAGGCATATTTGGGTGTGAACTATTATATTGATTTTTGAAGGCTCTCCACAACATGTCCGCAACAATAGGGGACAGTTGTTTCTTTGTACCATCTGTGCTAGATATTTTTGAGTTTTAGTTCAGCCAGAAAGGAAAATTAAGTCATCCTTTACTCACCCTGGGGCCAGGTACATAAACTTAGCCTTTAAGACTGTGTCTTAAGATCTAGTCTGACTAACCTGCTTGTGTTGATTTGATATCTCTGTAATTGGCATAATACATATTTACCTGACTGATAATAAATTGTCACGTTATTCTGTTTTACTCTGTAATTATTGACTCTAGTAGATTATGCTGTATACTTGTTACCGCAGTTTCTGCGTCAGGTTTGTAACGGACTAAAATACAGTTGAGATGGTTAGAGATCCGGCTAACAGATCGTGTGTGTGTGTGTGTGTGTGTGTGTGTGTGTGAGTGAGTGCGTGCGTGCGTGCGTGATTATTCATTTTTAGTTTAATTATATTTAAATTTCAAGGCAATCCACTGTTAAAAATCCACTGTTTTTTTATTATTTATTTATATTTAATTCAGTAAATGCATGGTTTCCCACTTATAATTTTTTTTGTCAGTGTGTGTGTTCCCTGGGAATTGAACCCACGATTGTTTGCGCTGCTGACGCAATGCTCTACCACTGAGCCACAGGAACACTTTTACCACATTCACACATACGCACTGGTATTTATATTTAAAGATTATATAGTCTACCAAGGCACATGTCCTTATTAATACTACTATGTTAATTTGTATAGTTTTAGATTTACCCAGGACAATGGGTTTCAATCATACTCAATTTAATCTACGCATTGTGAAAGAGTTAAATGGTGCACAGTGCACACAAACCATTCCTAGGGCTGTTTAATATGTGTTTGAATAGTTAAAGTTCACTGAGTGTCTGAGTGTTTCCGTGACGTTCTGGTGTGGTTGGGTGGATTGTGCTAGTTAACCAGGCTGCAGTGGTTATGTGACGAGCGCGAGGGGTTCGGCGATGTGTTGCTTTTCTCAGATTAATAGCAGGCTGTCCTCAGACTTGGTCTGAGCCACAAACCTGGACTCAAACACATCTAGTACAGCTCAGTGTATAAAGCCAAACCACAACGATCACACACACACACACACACAACACACACAACACATACACATACACACACACACACACACACACACACACACACACACACACACACACACACACACACACACACACACACACACACACACACACACAACACACACACATACACACACACACACACACACACACACACACACACACACACACACACACACACACACACATACACACACACACACACACACACACAGGCCAACTGAGTTTCTCTATTTCACACATTCAGTGATCATCAACCCTTAATTATGATGATCAGCGTTCGGTCACAGAAATGACCTTCGGTTGGAGCTGCTCACCCTTTTTTGTGGAGGGAAAGGAATCCCATCATGCTTTCCAGGGTGTTTGACTGTATTGGGCAACAGCTCAGAAATAAACTGACGTCAAACCGGCACGCAGTCTGATTAAAGTCATCATTCATGATCAATGAGCAGTGATTCTCAGAGCGTGTTCGACTCTGTAACCATGTGAGCGCTCATGTAATGATAACACACACTTTGTGATGCATCTGTCTGTGTCATAACCTTCCAATCATCTGAACACTGGTTATTGTTGAGGAACCACACTGAAACTCTAGATGCACTGCAAAAAAAAAGACTTCTTTTATTGACAGTTAAAATATCTATACAAACAAAAAGCAACACTACATAAGATATTGTAACATTTTTAAAAATGCATCTTTAATGTGAGGGTATTTTGACTTCCTGCAATGGAAAAAATTCACTTTTTTAGCTTAACAAGGAAAAAAAAAACTCTGTGCAGATGCCAAAAAATAACCATTTATTGAAGATACAATTTGATGTAGTGCTACTTTTTAAGTAAACCTATCTTGTTTTAAGGAATGTTAGATATTTAGCTGGAAAACACGATGAAAATACTCATAAATAATGATGTTTTGAATGCAATGTTTTGAAAATGCGGTTAGCTACTTACATTACAATATACACAATAACTTATATTAAAGCTGTATAAAGCTGATATGCAGCAATATTGGGACATTCTACAAGGACTAAAATGATCCGAATTCAGAAACAGAATCAGAAAAATGTCAATGTATGTTTGCATGTGTAGCGTTTAAAGAAGCCTAAAGTCACAGTGTAATGGAATTAGTGACAGATCAGTTGTTCCTGTAACACACATGTGGGTAAGCCAAATTTATGAAATATAAAACAATGGCTGGAGGAATTGGTTGTGTCCTTCGACTGATGATTGTATAGAGGCGGATCTGAAAGGGGTGGAGTTTAGGGCTATGAAATTAGAGAAGATTGTCATTTCATTGGAAGATTGAAATTGTTGATAAAAAATTCTGTGCTCAAAAAAAATAAAACATTCACAGTAAGGTCAATAAAATGCTTTTAGAAAACCGTTTGAATTTCCATTTAAAGCCAACTTAAAAAAAACATTATTAATTCATTTTTGGGTTCAGAATAGGCATTAAACTTGGACACCAGGCGCCCGTGACATGCACTAATCCCACTTTTGCAGTATATACAGTTTGTGAATTTAATTTCAGTTATTGAATCGATGCAACTGGTGAACGTTTTTATAAAAAAAATGTAACCGCAAGAGTTAATGGTGTTTTACTGTTGAAGATCTCAAGCACAGTAAGAGATCTGTTTCTCCAAAGCATTGGCTTATAGTTGAAGGAAATTAATAAGTGTGACACATTTTCACAGTTTGGATGCTGAATCTTTTTCGAGATAAAAAGATGCAAGTCGCTGACTTTACTCAAGACCTAGTATTTGTTATTACAGCGGCTACGTCCGAATGTTTGCCTGTGGAGGTTAAAACGAGCTGTTTATGTTCTCAGATGATTGTTGGCGCGGCTGTTATGGTGCCTGGAATCCATCTGGTTTTACTTCTCTTTGTCCTGAGCGTGTGTTTTATAAGAGGTTCGTGCAGGGCAGGGCCGGCCAGCCGTCTGAATATTACAAACACATTTTTAATAATGACATTATGTAACCCAGATTATGAGAGGGTTGCGTGTACGTTGAGTTCTCTGTTGTTTGCACGTTATGATGAAACGTCTCTCTTCTCGCAGGTTGAATCACATGAATGTGGTGGCGGCGAGAGACGTCCCAGAAGAGCTCCAGAAACTGGCCACAAATGACCTGCCATTGCTGGCCATGGAGTACTGCCAGGGAGGAGACCTGCGCAAGGTGTGGCACTTACAGAAGTGATTTTGAACATGTACTATGATGATAGCATGGGTTTTAGGACATGTAGCGTATGAGTATTCGACTAATTTAGTTGTAGAGCTAAAAATGCGATTAAGTGCGCTTCAGACTGAAGCATGGCACTGTGTTTATTTACACACAAGCAGCTCATTAGTCTCGGTTTAGTCAATTTAGCTTCAAACTAAAGCCTTGTCTGCATTTAACAACACAACATGCTCCAACCATCTTCTCAAGTTAGTCATGAGAAGTGCTTCTGACTGTGGTTTTACCATCAAAATATAAGTTTGATTGCTGTAATGTTTGAATAGGAAGAAATTAAGACGGCTGTTAATTAGGATTATAATTTTGCAGTTGTCATGTAAAATAAAGTTATTAATATAATATTATTTTTTGTGCTGTCAAATGATTAATCACGTACAAAATAACAGTTTTTGTTTACATAACATACATGTGTGTGTATTGTGTATATTTATTATGTATATATAAATACATGCATGTATATATTTAAGAAAATATGTTACGTTTATATTAATAAATATTTTCATATATGATAACTTGTATGAATATAAATAAACACACCTAAACAAGTACATATTTACTTATAAACAAGGAAATATTTTCAAATATATGCTGTATGTGTGTATTTATATTCATAATAAATATACACAGTACACACACACATATTGTGTAAACTAAATATTTTGGATGCGATTAATCGTTTGACAGCGCTAATTATTTTGTAAGCATTAATTTGACATTTTTGTAAAATATTACAATTATATTTCTTATTTAGCTTTTATTTAATAATCATATTTTATGTAATAATAATGCTTTTTATTATTATTTTACAGCCATATTGATACAAACAGTTCTGCTCAAAAGTTTACACACCCCTTGCAGAATCTTGAAAATGTTAATTAACAATTAACAACAGCACAGCAAACCTGGATTTTTTTTCATTTTAAATTACACTTGCAATCAGAAACATCACTTAAATCGTGTAGCTCTATTCAGTTGCATGTTTTTAATCAAAATAATCTCTGTTTTCAGTATCTGAACCTGCTCGAGAACTGCTGTGGCATGAGAGAAGCTGCTGTACTGACACTGATTCAAGATATATGTGAGTCTGCATACACCAGCCGATAGAAATCCAATGTTATTCCCATCAGTCCCAACACAAATAACCCGGTTTAACTCGGCACAGTGTTGAGTGTGCAGACAGACTAGTTGAGCAGGTGAACACATGTACGGTGGCTGCATCTGTTCATTTCCGCTGAAGCTGAGTTTGTGTCGGATCTGGTCGTGTGAATGTCAGAATATAAACCGAGTCAAATATTTGACCCAGATTTGCAGCTGAAAGCGCTGGAGAGTATGAATCAGACGTCTACACACTGACTCACAGTACTCAAGAGAAGCAGTCTGACGTTATACAGTGTAAGGCGTTAGCAAGAAAAGGAGAAACAAAACACACGGAAAACGCTGTGAGAGCTCTACTCAAACTTATAGACTTAAAATAGATATTTAGTCCAGAACTGTCAACTCACTGTCATGTCATCCCAAACCTGTGGGACTTATCTATGTTTAGCTTCATTTAACCATCAACCTTGCTTCAGACATGTTCTCTAGAAACCCTAACTGACCCAAATGAGTCGATAGGTGTCATACAGTAAGAGTATAGCGGTATAAATGAATTTGGAGCAGCTCAGATCATTTGATGAGTTCATATTCAGATTTTTTGATTGCAGATGTTGATGTTTTGGCAAATATGAGCACAAGTTGAGATGCCTTAGTAAAATAAACTAGTGCTGCCTGTCAAACGATCAACCGTTTAATTCAAAAATCATGTTTTTTATTATGTTATCTTGTGTTTTATTATGATACTTAGCTGTATTTTAGTTATATCTGAACCTAGTCGAACACAACAACAGCAGTTTGATTGAGATTAATTGCAATGCACAATAAATAAAACATGATTTCTGAGAATTGTTCAAAATTCATGAAAACTGAGAATTGTTCTAAATATTTGTTTTTGCTAATTAACTCTTCATATATAAATAAAACAAACTATATATAAAATACACACACACAAATATATGCATGCATGTGTGTGTATATATAAAATACACACACATGCATGAATATATTTAATTTAAAAATATGTTGTTTATATATTAAATATATTTACATATAAATTATTTGAATATAAATATACATGTAAATATTTTCATAATAATATATACTGTATGTTGGTGTATTGATATATACATAATAAATATACACAGTACACACATATATTATATAAATAAAAACCTGTGTGATTAATCACGATAAGTCGTTTGACAGCACTGAAAAAAAGTACATATTTACTGACATCGCTCGAGACTTACTGATATATAAATCATAATTAAACATTTGGAGATGAAGAGAATCATACCGTTTGAGTGTGAGAAAATAATGAGTGAACCGCACTCTTTCACAAACCATGTGACCTTATAGTGTTATTATAGTAACATAAGTGCCGTTTACTTTCCAATGTGAGTGGATTGGCTTTGTTTACCTCCAGTCCAGAACGACCGAGCTCAAACTGGACCTAAAGAAAGCTCATACCACACATCACCTCTGTGTTAACGTCACTCTGTGGCTTTCACAATCAGTGGATTTACTCGTCCTCTTCAGTCAGAACATGCGCTTCTGAATGATCTCTGTGAACGCTTGTCTGTCAGCTGATGTGTAAGTCACGGTTCCAGTAATATAGACTGCTTTTGCTGTGAGTTTATTGGGAAGTCTTTAGAGAAATAATCTGACTTTACTTGGAATTTCACGTTGGCAGTCAGTAAGAGTGCTGGCTTTGATTTAATAAAGGAACAGTCCACGCAAAATGCCATTTTTGTCATAATTTAATTTACTCTTATGTTGATCCAAATCCGTACGGTTTTATTTCTTCTGCAAAACACAAAAGTCATGGGAAAAAACTCATCATTTTCCACAGAAGAAATAAAGTTAATTCACAGAATGTTCATTTTTGGGTGAACTATAAAATGGGAATATTTGATAATTTGACGGGAAGCGTGTGTCATTTTTTTCAATGTTAAAATACTATAACTATAGAGTCACTATAAATACATCACTAGTTGTAGGACCTCCTAAAAAGTGTAAATGCACTGGTTTAATGGTGTACGCTGGGGTGAAACTTTTGTTTTTGCACAAAAATAAGACTCTTCCTCATCTTTTGGCAACGGTTTGAAGAAATCTTGCTGAGTAAGGTAGTTAAAATGAGTTAAACTGTTGGCATCTTATATCAGGACAGACTACACTACATTCTGGACCTGCATGAGTTGCTGAGCATTTGTCTAAAATTGTCTCATTAAAATGTAAATATAACTAATACATGAGCATGTGAGAAGGCCATGTTTGAGTTGTTAATGAAAGATCTCTCTCTAGCCTCAGCGCTGACGTACCTCCACGGGATGAGGATTATTCACAGAGACCTCAAACCAGAAAACATCGTCCTTCAACAGGGAGAAAAACGGGTGAGAGAAGGGGAAAAAACACAGTATGGCACTGTTTTTATTGCTAAATGAGAGATGTATGTCTGCATCTTTTCCTGTAGTTGGTTCATAAGATCATCGATCTGGGTTACGCTAAAGAGCTGGACCAGAGCAGCCTGTGCACATCGTTTGTTGGGACGCTGCAGTATTTGGTGGGTACGACACTGCATCTGTGCTAAATACAGGACTTGTCATTGTTTGATATAAAGTCATTTCTTTCTCTGTGTCTCTCTCTCAGGCCCCTGAGCTGTTAGAACAGCAGAAGTACACGGTGGCGGTGGATTACTGGAGCTTTGGGACGCTGGTGTTCGAGTGCATTACAGGATTCAGGCCTTTTCTACCAACCTGGCAACCCGTGCAGTGGTATTTATGCCCTCGCTGCTGTCTGCGGCAGGATTTTACCCTGCTACGCTGGTTTAATGTTTCTCTGTTAGATCGGTGGTTCTCAAGCTTTTCGGACTCCAGGGCTCCTCATTGTCCACAAAATTCGCACCATGTAGACTAATAATAGTTTTCATTTATGTATCTGCTTTAATTTAATGCAGAGGTTCTCAATTCCAGTCATGCGCCCCCCCGCTCTGCATATTTTACATGTCTCTCTTTATTAACACACCTGATTCAGATAATCAGCTCGTTAGAAATGTGCTCCATGCATGAACTGTGTCCGATTGACATGCTCCCTACACAGGGTCCATTGCTCCCTACACAGGGTCCATTGCTCCCTACACAGGGTCCATTGCTCCCTACACAGGGTCCATTGCTCCCTACACAGGGTCCATTGCTCCCTACACAGGGTCCATTGCTCCCTACACAGGGTCCATTGCTCCCTACACAGGGTCCATTGCTCCCTACACAGGGTCCATTGCTCCCTACACAGGGTCCATTGCTCCCTACACAGGGTCCATTGCTCCCTACACAGTGTCCATTGCTCCCTACACAGGGTCCATTGCTCCCTACACAGGGTCCATTGCTCCCTACACAGTGTCCATTGCTCCCTACACAGGGTCCATTGCTCCCTACACAGGTCCATTGCTCCCTACACAGGGTCCATTGCTCCCCACACAGGGTCCATTGCTCCCACACAGTGTCCATTGCTCCCCACACAGGGTCCATTGCTCCCCACACAGGGTCCATTGCTCCCCACACAGGGTCCATTGCTCCCCACACAGGGTCCATTGCTCCCTACACAGTGTCCATTGCTCCCTACACAGTGTCCATTGCTCCCTACACAGTGTCCATTGCTCCCTACACAGGGTCCATTGCTCCCTACACAGTGTCCATTGCTCCCTACACAGGGTCCATTGCTCCCTACACAGGGTCCATTGCTCCCTACACAGGGTCCATTGCTCCCTACACAGGGTCCATTGCTCCCTACACAGGGTCCATTGCTCCCTACACAGGGTCCATTGCTCCCTACACAGGGTCCATTGCTCCCTACACAGGGTCCATTGCTCCCTACACAGGGTCCATTGCTCCCTACACAGGGTCCATTGCTCCCCACACACAGTGTCCATTGCTCCCTACACAGGGTCCATTGCTCCCTACACAGGGTCCATTGCTCCCTACACAGGGTCCATTGCTCCCCACACAGGGTCCATTGCTCCCCACACAGTGTCCATTGCTCCCCACACAGGGTCCATTGCTCCCCACACAGTGTCCATTGCTCCCTACACAGTGTCCATTGCTCCTACACAGTGTCCATTGCTCCCTACACAGGGTCCATTGCTCCCTACACAGTGTCCATTGCTCCCTACACAGGGTCCATTGCTCCCTACACAGGTCCATTGCTCCCTACACAGGGTCCATTGCTCCCTACACAGGGTCCATTGCTCCCTACACAGGGTCCATTGCTCCCTACACAGGGTCCATTGCTCCCTACACAGGTCCATTGCTCCCTACACAGGGTCCATTGCTCCCTACACAGGTCCATTGCTCCCTACACAGTGTCCATTGCTCCCTACACAGGGTCCATTGCTCCCTACACAGGGTCCATTGCTCCCTACACAGTGTCCATTGCTCCCTACACAGGGTCCATTGCTCCCTACACAGGGTCCATTGCTCCCTACACAGTGTCCATTGCTCCCCACACAGGGTCCATTGCTCCCACACAGGGTCCATTGCTCCCACACAGTGTCCATTGCTCCCCACAGGGTCCATTGCTCCCTACACAGTGTCCATTGCTCCCTACACAGGGTCCATTGCTCCCTACACAGGGTCCATTGCTCCCTACACAGGGTCCATTGCTCCCTACACAGGGTCCATTGCTCCCTACACAGGGTCCATTGCTCCCTACACAGTGTCCATTGCTCCCTACACAGGGTCCATTGCTCCCTACACAGTGTCCATTGCTCCCTACACAGGGTCCATTGCTCCCTACACAGTGTCCATTGCTCCCTACACAGGGTCCATTGCTCCCTACACAGGGTCCATTGCTCCCTACACAGTGTCCATTGCTCCCTACACAGGTCCATTGCTCCCTACACAGGGTCCATTGCTCCCTACACAGGGTCCATTGCTCCCTACACAGTGTCCATTGCTCCCCACACAGGGTCCATTGCTCCCCACACAGGGTCCATTGCTCCCCACAGTGTCCATTGCTCCCACAGGGTCCATTGCTCCCTACACAGTGTCCATTGCTCCCTACACAGTGTCCATTGCTCCCTACACAGTGTCCATTGCTCCCTACACAGGGTCCATTGCTCCCTACACAGTGTCCATTGCTCCCTACACAGTGTCCATTGCTCATTACATACACAGGATCCATTGCTCCCTACACAGTGTCCATTGCTCCCTACACAGGGTCCATTGCTCCCTACACAGGGTCCATTGCTCCCTACACAGTGTCCATTGCTCCCTACACAGTGTCCATTGCTCCCTACACAGTGTCCATTGCTCCCTACACAGTGTCCATTGCTCCCTACACAGTGTCCATTGCTCCCTACACAGGGTCCATTGCTCCCTACACAGTGTCCATTGCTCCCTACACAGGGTCCATTGCTCCCTACACAGTGTCCATTGCTCCCTACACAGTGTCCATGGCTCCCTACACAGGGTCCATTGCTCCCTACACAGTGTCCATTGCTCCCTACACAGTGTCCATTGCTCCCTACACAGGGTCCATTGCTCCCTACACAGGGTCCATTGCTCCCTACACAGTGTCCATTGCTCCCTACACAGGGTCCATTGCTCCCTACTCCCTGAGCAGGGAAATCCGCTGAAGTTTACTTTATTACAGAACATTCATTCATGGATTTGCGCTACGCGACGTCTTCACGCACGGACGAGTGTGACATCATATACATCATATACCTCTGTAAATATATACAATTTTAATTCACGCCTTGCACACTTCAATGCACTTTGAATGGAGTATATACGTTCGCTTCGAACTGGAATCATGGTGGAATATCCTGTGATGTCCACTTCGCAGGGCACTTACAGTCGAATAAAACAAACATCTGAAGCGATAAGAGTAACATACGAAATATGCAGAGCGGGGGGACGCGAGGACTGGCATTGAGAACCGCTGAGTTAATGTAATATATATTTTTTTTTTTATTGTAAACTTTTTTTATTACTATTATAATTTTTTTTATTTGGAAACGGTAGTTTCTATGCATTACATTTCAGTTTTCCAAAAGTTTATTAGCTGAATGTTCTTCATGGTTCCCAATCTTTTAAACCAAGGATATCAAAACATTCCCATTTTATTAATTTCCAGGACTTTGCCTGGTCTAAAATATATATCCCAGTTTTACAAGACTGTGTGAATCTTGGTTCTTCAAAAAAAAAAACTTGTTGAGGAGATTAATTAGGAGAAATATCGTTATTTGTATAAATTGCCTTGGAAATGTACTGAGGCTTGAGAACCACTGTTCTAGAGCATCTGGCTCTCTATCCTGCTCTTAAATAAATAAAACCGGCTGAGAAAATCATAATTACATGTGGAAATTACACTATAGCTAAAATAATTCATAAGAATTGTATTAAATATATGTGCCTTGGAGCACAAAAGCAGTCATAAGCAGCACAGGTATATTTGCAGCAATAGCCAACAATACATTGAATGGGTCAAAGTGATAAAAAAAATGTATAGTGGCCTAATGGTTAGAGAGTCAGACTCGTAACACAAAGGTTGTGGGTTCGAGTCTCGGGCCGGCAGGGATTGTAGGTGGGGGGGGAGTGAATGTACAGCACTCTCTCCACCTTCAATACCACGACATACAAAGCCGTATGTCACTGTCGCTAAAAATCATGTTCCATGAAGATATTTTGTACATTTCCTACCTTAAATCTTCGTTTTTGATTAGTAATATGCATCGCTAAGAACTTCATTTGAACAACTTTAAAGGTGATTTTCTCAATATTTAGATTTTTTGCACCCTCAGATTCCAGATTTACAAATATTGTCCAAACCATACATCAATGGAAAGATTATTTATTCAGCTTTCAGATGATGTATACATATACATTTTAAAACAATGACCCTTATGACTGGTTTTGTGGTCCAGGGTTACATATATAAATACAACATACATATGCAACTATTTTTCTTTATTTTGTGCTAATGTACCAGTGGTGGCATGTGTGTACAGTGCCAGTGTAAAATCAGTGTAAATCATCCTTAGTGTGATCGTTTCAGTAATCTATATGAATCCATCTGCAAGACTCGAAACAAAAGCACAGCTTTTCATGTCATGACCTGACAGCTTGAGCCAGAGTTCAGTAAAAAACACTATTGTTCTAATGTTTTCTGTTTGAGTAAAGATAATATTTCTGCTTCAACAGTTTGTTATTGCAGAGATTTCTGTATTGTGATTGGCCACGCTGCTGTATTCTCACCACATGGACTGTTTTTAAATCAAGACTGACGCCAGCGCTAAAGGGTGTGTGACAAAATCAATCCAGCTTCACTTGAACCGTCATCGCTCTCTTTCTTCTCAGGCACAGCAAGCTGTTACAGAAACAAGTGGATGATATTGTGGTTTACGAGGATCTGACGGGAGAAGTTCGGTTCTCCAAACACCTCCCGAACCCTCACAACCTCAACAAGTGAGTCCCGCGGCCACACGAACAAGTGCACTGCTATTAAGAATGTGAAGTATAACACATTTACATTTATGCATTTAGCAGACGCTTTTATCCAAAGCGACTTACAGTGCATTCAGGCTATACATGTTTTTGTCGGTATATGTGTTTCCTGGGAATCGAACCCACAACCTTTGCGCTGCTAACGCAATGCTCTAACCACTGAGCCACAGGAACACTTGTAACAGATGAAAGCGGGCTGTGATATGATTGGTTAATTAGATTCGTCCTCTCCCGCTTGGTTACAGTAACAGAAAATCAATGTCTTAATAACAGGGTTCCTACGGGGTTTGGAAAAGTATGGAAACGTATGGAATTTGATTGGTCTGGAAAAGTATGGAAAAACATTTTTGTTTCCAGACTTTTGACCCTATTTGGTTTTTTTATAATAGAAAATTAAGAATTTAATAAAAATATATTTATCGAACAAAAAGTGGCAGCTGTTTAGTGATTCTTTAGTGATCGCCAAATATGACTGAATGAATTCAAGGTGCACTTTTGTTATTATGCAAAATGCATGTATAAGCATTTTGGGCTTCTTTACACTATATTCTTAGCACCGTATTACCTAACCTCAAGTAAAGTAAATACAAATATTTACAGACGACTGTTCTATATACCAAATATAAAGCTGAACATAATTTATTTATGTTATAATTTATTTAAAAGAATTTGATTAATTTATGTTAAATATGGTTTAAAAATCTACCGAGAGGTTTGGAAATTTGAGTCTGGAAAAATATGGAATTTTTAAATGCAAAATGTGTAGGAACCCTGTAATAAGTAAACCGAACCAAATCACATTAATTTCTATAGTGCATAATACAATACAGACAATACAGATAAACCAAATATTGCAAAGTTCTTCAGTGTCAGAAATTAGTCATTTTCATATTTTTAAGTATCATTGATGTACTGTTAAGGTTTTTGTTAATATTTTTAGTTAGATTTTAATTTTAGTCAAAGTTTTAATGATTTTGTTTTTGTAATTTTATTAGTTTTTTAATGTCTATATATTTGATTGATTTTAATGTATTAGTTATTTTGTACTTCAAGTTAAAATAAACAAAAATGAGAAATAATGCTTTGGCAACTAGCTGAAATAAGGTTATGGTTTAATATTTAATATTTTTGTATAATTATTCTTTATTATAATCATTTTTTATATTGTATTATTTAGTTTCAGTTCATGTTTATTTTTGTTTCAAGTAATATTTTTTTTCGTTTTGTGGTTTTAGTTTTAGTTAACGATAATATCTTTTCAGTATGGTGACGTATTTCCAACAGAAGCAGAATTAGAGGACGGGGTTTTATTTTTGCGCTCCTCCTCTCATCTCTCTCTGCGTGATTAAACATATTCTACCCAAGCCGTCAAAAACTGTGACCTGGACCACAAAACCAGTCATAAGAGTCCATTTGTTTTTCATTTAGATTCATACGTCATCTGAAAGCGGAATAAATAAGCTTTCCATTTATTATTTGGCCGATATACAACTATTGAAAATCTGAGGGTGCAAATAAATCAAAACATTGAGAAGATCTCCTTTAAAGTTGTCCTAATGAAGTTCTTAGCAATGCTATTAATAATCAAAAATTAAGTTTGATATGTTTATGGTAGGAAATTGACAAAATATGTTCATGGAACATGATCTTTACTTAATATCCTAATGATTTTTGGTATAAAAGCAAAATCATTTTAACCCATACAATGTATTTTTGGCTATTGATACAAGTATACTTGTGCTACTTATGACTGCTTTTGATTTTATTTAAATATTACCAACACTAACAATTCATTAACTTTCACAGATTAATTGTTGACTTTAAGACTAGTAATGTGCGCTAACAAAATAAATATGATTTTTTTTTTTCATGCAGACGTGAACAAATTCATAAAAAAAGTAGCTTAGTTAATCTAAGTATAACTGTTTCAGACGGTTAGCCGGTGAACTGGAGAGCTGGCTGCAAATGATGCTGCGATGGTCACCGAAAGAGCGAGGCAAAGATTTAAGAAAGCGGAGCCCAGACCAAGAGCCAAGAAGTCAGGACGGGGTCAAAGACTCGGAAGAGGACAGTAAAGAAAGCAGTTCAGAGGGGAACAAAGACTCTCCGAAAGCTTCCTGTTTCTGCTTCGATGAATTAAGCCGCATTCTGAATCTAAAGGTAGTTGAATCTCTCGTCAACGGAGCGATCACAGTGCCACACATGTCTAATGCTCTGATGGTCTCTGTCTCCTCAGCTGGTCCGCGTGCTCAACATGACCTCTGCTGAAATATTCACCTACGCGGTGCAGCCGCAGGAGGACGTGGCATCCCTGCAGGAGCGAATCGCGCAGGACGCTCGCATCCCTCCGGCCAATCAGGAGCTGCTGCTGGAGGCGGGGCTTGCTCTTGAGCCGCACAACAGCGTCATGCAGTGTGCAATCGACTATGGCGTACGTTTGGTGGAACTAGGCTGAAAAACTCAATTTGAATTTTGCATTTAAATATTATCAATATTCGAATTATATTGAAATATAAAAGGCAGAATTTCAAGCAAAAAGCTTTTGGCTTCTCTCACGAGGCCACATCGAGCAAAATATTACTAATGCACTTTTATGCATTTAGCAGACGCTTTTATCCAAAGCGACTTACAGTGCATTCAGGTTATACATTTGTTTTGTCAGTATGTGTTCCCTGGGAATCGAACCCACAACCTTTGCGCTGCTAACGCAATGCTCTAACCACTGAGCCACAGGAACACAATAAAATATTAAAGCAATAAAATAACATGACTATCCGTGGAAAAAGTGCATAGTGTTTATAAACCAAATATAATTAATTAAGTTTATTAAACAATTATAAATGAAACAGCATCATGTATGCATCGTTTAATACAAAGGACCGAAAACCAATCACACAGTACTTTTTTCATTTAAAAACATGAGATGCAGTGGGATGGAAAAAAACAGCATAAAGTCTTAAGATATGTTTTTTTAAAAGTTGAACTTATATGAATTTGACATGCTTTCTAAACATGCTGTTTTCTTGTGCGAGTGTAACGGTGATAGATGTGCGTTCTGTGTGAATGTCTTGGTTTCGGCGTAAAACAAGATCTTTGCACTGATGTTTTTTTAATGTGATATTTTGAATGAACACCGCAGCAGCGCCGCGTCTAGTGGGTTCATCTGCAGGCTAAAAGCTGTGACACTTACATCATCATCATGTTTCGTAAGCTACGGATACAGCAGCCTGACGCACAACTAATGTTCAAGTGCAGCGTTTTCTGTATTCGTATGTGGATTTGTGTTGTTTGTGGATTTGTAATGATGATTAGTATTTGATTTAACTGACCCAGGTTATTTCGAGTGTGTTTTTGAGGTTATTTCGAGTGTGTTCTCATCCTGTTGGTTTGTGTGGTGTAGATGATGGACACTCGGCGGGCAGATGAGCCGCTGGTTTTCCTCTTCGATCGTTCCTGCTACAGCTACGAGCCTCAGTTTACGCCGCGCGCCCTTCCGGAGAACATCCGATTCGTCCGTGAGTTACTGTATAAACTCACAATTATCAGCTGTTTTATTTTACATTATTTACATTTTTTAATGAAAGCCTGTTTCTGACACAGAATAGAAAATATACATTTTATAAATATAAATATCATTTAACATGACATAGAATAAAAAATAGACAT
This sequence comes from Oxygymnocypris stewartii, assembly GCA_003573665.1. Taxonomy (NCBI): domain Eukaryota; kingdom Metazoa; phylum Chordata; class Actinopteri; order Cypriniformes; family Cyprinidae; genus Oxygymnocypris; species Oxygymnocypris stewartii. The sequence continues at coordinate 26,514 of QVTF01005273.1, forward strand.
TCTATATATATATATATATATATATTAATATAATATAACACACAATAAATATATATATATATATATATTATGTGGCAGAAAAAGGCTTCTGTTAAAAAAAAAAGTATAAATATGAAATAATAAAATACAGAATAATAAAACTAAATATTAACGAATCAAAACTTGTTCAGATATTTGATCTGCCATGTTTTAGTCCAGATTAAAATATAAAAATATTTGTGCCACACTTTTTTGAAAATGAATATTAAGGAGTTAAACATTTGCCATTGTTTCATAAACATAATAGTGAATACAAAATTCTGAACAGCTGTTTGAAACATAAACAAGGTTTTCCGTGACATACGTGTCTGAAACAGAAAGTAGCACAGCATGTTTTGTTTAAAGGGAAGCTGCATTATTTCTGCTTTCCTCCAGAGTGAAGTTTATTCTCCTACACTGCTCATCCGTGCTGGGTTTGTTTACATGCTCAACGGTGGAAAACAAGCGTTCAGAAACACCGAACAACACCTAATCGATGATCAAGCCATTTTAAAGTGCCTACAATAACAGCTGCAGTAGATAAGAAAGGCGCCTGAACTGATCTGTGATTTGTGACGCAGAGAACGAGCCCAAGCGCATGCTGGCCTACAGCTCTCAGAGACGCACGTGGGGTCAAGCGTGGCACACCATCCGCGCGCTGAAGGAGGACTGGCAGAGACTGCAGCAAGGCCAGAAAGTGGCCATGTAAGACGAGAAGCGCTGTGTATGAGCTAACGCTGATGTGACGGCTGTAAGTGACTCCTTCTCTCTCTCTTCTTCCAGCATGAGTCTCCTCAGACTCAACGGCACGCTGTCCAAGCAGAAGAACGAGATGGTGTCCATGCACCAGAGGTTAAAAGCCACGCTGGAGTTCTTCAGCACCAGTCTGCACATCGACATCGACAAATACCAGGAGCAGAGAGCGACGGGCATCGGTACCACACCATCAGAATCAAGCACTAGTGCATACTGTGCAGTGTATACTGTGAACGCTGATTGTTCTTATCACACACCATCAGAATCAAGCACTAGTGCATACTGTGCAGTGTATACTGTGAACGCTGATTGTTCTTACACACACCATCAGAATCAAGCACTAGTGCATACTGTGCAGTGTATACTGTGAACGCTGATTGTTCTTATCACACACCATCAGAATCAAGCACTAGTGCATACTGTGCAGTGTATACTGTGAACGCTGATTGTTCTTAACACACACCATCAGAATCAAGCACTAGTGCATACTGTGCAGTGTATACTGTGAACGCTGATTGTTCTTATCACACACCATCAGAATCAAGCACTAGTGCATACTGTGCAGTGTATACTGTGAACGCTGATTGTTCTTACCACACACATCAGAATCAAGCACTAGTGCATACTGTGCAGTGTATACTGTGAACGCTGATTGTTCTTATCACACACCATCAGAATCAAGCACTAGTGCATACTGTGCAGTGTATACTGTGAACGCTGATTGTTCTTACCACACCATCAGAATCAAGCACTAGTGCATACTGTGCAGTGTATACTGTGAACGCTGATTGTTCTTAACACACACCATCAGAATCAAGCACTAGTGCATACTGTGCAGTGTATACTGTGAACGCTGATTGTTCTTACACACACAGAATCAAGCACTAGTGCATACTGTGCAGTGTATACTGTGAACGCTGATTGTTCTTATCACACACATCAGAATCAAGCACTAGTGCATACTGTGCAGTGCATACTGTGAACGCTGATTGTTCTTACACACACATCAGAATCAAGCACTAGTGCATACTGTGCAGTGCATACTGTGAACGCTGATTGTTCTTACACACACCATCAGAATCAAGCACTAGTGCATACTGTGCAGTGTATACTGTGAACGCTGATTGTTCTTACCACACACATCAGAATCAAGCACTAGTGCATACTGTGCAGTGTATACTGTGAACGCTGATTGTTCTTACACACACCATCAGAATCAAGCACTAGTGCATACTGTGCAGTGCATACTGTGAACGCTGATTGTTCTTAACACACCATCAGAATCAAGCACTAGTGCATACTGTGCAGTGCATACTGTGAACGCTGATTGTTCTTATCACACACATCAGAATCAAGCACTAGTGCATACTGTGCAGTGTATACTGTGAACGCTGATTGTTCTTATCACACACATCAGAATCAAGCACTAGTGCATACTGTGCAGTGTATACTGTGAACGCTGATTGTTCTTATCACACACATCAGAATCAAGCACTAGTGCATACTGTGCAGTGTATACTGTGAACGCTGATTGTTCTTAACACACACCATCAGAATCAAGCACTAGTGCATACTGTGCAGTGCATACTGTGAACGCTGATTGTTCTTATCACACACATCAGAATCAAGCACTAGTGCATACTGTGCAGTGCATACTGTGAACGCTGATTGTTCTTATCACACACATCAGAATCAAGCACTAGTGCAATACTGAGCAGTGTATACTGTGAACGCTGATTGTTCTTACACACACATCAGAATCAAGCACTAGTGCATACTGTGCAGTGCATACTGTGAACGCTGATTGTTCTTATCACACACATCAGAATCAAGCACTAGTGCATACTGTGCAGTGCATACTGTGAACGCTGATTGTTTTTTTTACCTTTTCTAATTTATTAGTCTTATTATTATTTAAAAAGAATGTAATCCTTTCCAA
>QVTF01005274.1:5000-17500 GCA_003573665.1 Oxygymnocypris stewartii
ATTGATGGAGAGGCTCGGCAGACTGATGCGTATCACACACACACACACACAGACACACACACACACACCACGCTCAGGTGAGGGAATTGGTGTGCACTGAGAGTCGCCTGTAGGGAGACACACACAGTTAATGTAATCCATCAGACTGATCTCTGTCTGTTTACTCTCTCCATCACAGACACACTGCATTACTCACTCACAAACACACACACACACAAACAAACAAACAAACAAACAAACAAACACACACACACACACACCACACACACACACACACACACACACACACACACACACAACACACACACAAACAAACACAACAAACAAACAACAAACAAACACAACACACACACACACACAAAAACACACACACACACACACACACACACACTCAGCTCGTACTATCCGTCGGCATCTGAATGAATGGAGACCCATGAGGACACCACTCCTGACACAAAGGCATAAAAAAGCAAGACTGGAGTGTGCCATAACGTACGTGACAAAACCACAATCCTTCTGGGAGACTGCACTGTGGACAGCTGAGACAAAAGTACAGGTGCATCTCAATGAATTAGAACGTTGTGGAAAATTAATTTATTTCAGTAATTCAACTCAAATTGTGAAACTCGTGTATTAAATAAATTCAATGCACACAGACTGAAGTGTTGGTTCTTTTAATTGTGATAATTTTGTCTCTCATTTAACAAAAACCCACCAATTCAATATCACAATCATGGGGAAGACTGCTGATCTGACAGTTGTCCAGAAGAGATTCATTGACACCCTTCACAAGGAGGGTAAGCCACAAACATTCATTGCCAAAGAAGCTGTTCACAGAGTGCTGTATCCAAGCATGTTAACAGTAAGTTGAGTGAAAGGAAAAAGTGTGGAAGAAAAAGATGCACAACCAACCGAGAGAACCGCAGCCTTATGAGGATTGTCAAGCAAAATCGATTCAAGAATTGGGTGAACTTCACAAGGAATGGACTGAGGCTGGGGTCAAGGCATCAAGAGCACCACACACAGACGTGTCGAGGAATTTGGCTACAGTTGTCGTCAGAGGTGTCTTACCTGGGCTAAGGAGATGAAGAACTGGACTGTTGCCCAGTGGTCCAAAGTCCTCTTTTCAGATAAGCAAGATTTGTATTTCATTTGGAAACCAAGGTCCTAGAGTCTGGAGGAAGGGTGGAGAAGCTCATAGCCCAAGTTGCTTGAAGTCCAGTGTTAAGTTTCCACAGTCTGTGATGATTTGGGGTGCAATGTCATCTGCTGGTGTTAGTCCATTGTCACTGCACCCGTTTACCAAGAAATGTTGGAGCACTTCATGCTTTCTTCTGCTGACCAGCTTTTTAAAGATGCTGATTTCATTTTCCAGCAGGACCTGCCCACACTGCCAAAAGTTGGTTAAATGACCATGGTGTTGGTGTGCTTGACTGGCCAGCAAACTCACCAGACCTGAACCCCGTAGAGAATTTATGGAGTATTTTCAAGAGGAAAATGAGAAACAAGAGACCAAAAAATGCAGATGAGCTGAAGGCCACTGTCAAAGAAACCTGGGCTTCCACCCACCAACAGTGCCACAAACTGATCACCTCCATGCCACGCCGAATTGAGGCAGTAATTAAAGCAAAAGGAGCCCCTACCAAGTATTGAGTACATATAGAGTAAATGAACATACTTTCCAGAAGGCCAACAATTCACTAAAATTGTTTTGAATTATTCTAAATGAAGTATGAATTCTTATGAAGTATTCTAAATTGATGAGATCATGAATTTGTGTTTTTTTGTTAAATGTGAGCCAAAATCATCACAATTAAAAGAACCAAAGATTTAAACTACTTCAGTCTTTGTGCATTGAATGTATTTAATACACGAGTTTCACAATTTGAGTTGAATTACTGAAATAAATGAACTTTTCCATGAAATTCTCATTTATTGAGATGCACCTGTAGAACTTTTTGGTAAAGGACATCATGGCACTGTTTACAGAAAAAGGCCTTCAAAGAAAAGAACACAGTCCCTACAGTCAAACATGGTAAGAAACTCATTCATGTTACAGGAAGCGATTGATTTCAGTTATTCTTTCCAAAGGGGGTGCTACCAAATATTAAGGTAAGGGTGCCAATAATTGTGTCCAGGGCGATATTTTTGGCCATGACTGTAAACACAAACACACTCCACTCACACACACACACACCACACACACACACACACACACACACACACACTCCACTCACAGGCCTATATGCCTGCAGGACGCTCCAGGTGTGTTCTCTTCCACTGCTCACAAACACAAACAAACACACATAGACACAGACACACACACACATTGTTTCCAGTGTTTATATACACACACTCACAGTTTTCGAACTCTTTCATCACTGTCCTCTTCCTGCTTATCACACTCACTTATTTTCTCCTCCTGAGCGAGTGTGTGTGTGTGTGTGTATGTGTGTGAGTGTGTGTGTGAGAGAGAGAGCTCCAGCCTAATCTCTGTTTTAAAGGCTTTGCGGCGGTAATGAGAGCAGACGAGCTACTGCTTTGATAAGTCAGTGAATGTGTGAGAGAAGCAGAATAAAGATATGAAGCAAATGAAGAACTCTCACACACACACACACGGCTCAGTGCGCCATACGTGAAACACATACCAGCAAATATTGCGTTACTCGGACGCGCAGCGCGTCTGAATTATTCATGAGATCAGTAATGTCCTACAGTCGTGCGGCATCGATTATATTCCGGTAATGCGACAGTCATTTCTTTCTTTAAGACAGAAGCTGAACTCTTGTGCCCGTGGATCACATCATCTCCGGCACATCACCATAGTGACAGCAGCTCTCCAGATGTGTGTGTGTGTGTGTGTGAGAGATGTGTGTGTGTGTGAGAGAGTGTGTGTGTGTGTGTGTGTGTGTGTGTGAGTGTAGGCAAACAAAGATTTCCATTTCATATATTTCACGTGATTTGATAAATAATGGAAAGCGCAGTGCCGAGCCGGTTCCATTAGGCATCCAATGTTTTATTAAGCTAGTGTTCCGTTCACACAGCACACTGTCAGTCAATAAATGGGAAAAAGTAAGTCAGATATGTTCTAGTAAATTAAAAAGTAATGCGTTACTTTACTAGTTACTTAAAAAAAGTAATATTATTACATAACTTGCGTTACTTGTAATGCGTTACCCCCCCGACACTGGCTACCACAGCCTTGGTTCGGTTTATACATGGTTCCTTTTAACACCAGAGTTGTATACATTGTTAAAGCATTCTGCAAGAACGTGTCTGAGAACACAATAAACGAGAACACCTGTACTCGTCTTAACCTGTTATTCTCCGACACACCACAGAGAGAGAACTCTAGAGCAGATCGTGTGCATGCCCATTGCCTATCTACGGCAAGCCCAGAGGGATACATGCATTAAACACACAACAAGCACCAGTGCAAATAACAGAATCAAATAAAGTCTGTTACATATGTCCCCTCCTCACAAAATAAACATCCCTGTTTATGTGCCAGAATAACAAGGTCAAAAAAATCTGTCTTTGGAGTGTCACAAGCTGCATAGATAAGATCCCTGAATCTGCAAAGACCAAAGAGATATCTTTATCAAAGTTAGGACTCCTAAAACGGCTCATTCAAACACGCCCCACATGTCTACATCACAATGTGGGGAGATTTGCATAACTCCACCCAAATGTTTACGCCATTAAAGAAGGCGGAGCTATTATTCTGGCTGTAGTGTTGTCCTGGAGACGCTGTGTGTTGTTGTGAAAGAGAAACTACTTTGTTTGGGATCCAAAAGAGGACAGGACTATAAATCAGTGGGTAAGTTATATTTACAACACTGTCTAGAACAGAACCCAAATATCGGAGTGTGTGCAGCGCATTATACACTGAACCTGGTGGAGTAGTCTACAATGCTTCTGTGCACAAAGACCAGTTCCAGCTTTGCAAGCGTCTCACTCACAGCCTGTAAACCTGATTCTGCTTCTGACAAGTCAAACGTGAGTTTTGAGCGCGTAGAGTAATGCTTGTTGTTTGTGTTTCTCCGATCACAAATGCAGACGTGGTAATGTTTACGCGGCACGATACAACGCGACATAAAAAGACAGTATAAGTCATTATAATCAGTAATTATTTCCCCAGCGGATGCAACAAATGCCTTGTTTATCATGGGTTTTATTGTTTTTGTGTCGTCGTGCTGGGACACGGCATCACAATACGGTGAGGGGCGTAACATTTCCGTCACGTTTCATCATATGACCCCTTTAACATGATGCAGCAAGCTTTTTAATAAAACTCAACATGTCCCCTATGTATATTTAGCTTTTTGTTTGAACTCATTTATCTTTCCACCTTTGTCTTTTTAGTTGCCCTTTACTTTTCCTCAATTTCAAACCTGTGTTCTTTCTTTTTGTATAGAAACAACAGGTTCAGAAATATAACTAATTCTTACTAACCCTCTCCCATACACAGAGGCAGAGTTATTTCAGTACAGAACAAAATCCTTTAAATGGCCCGGAGGTCTACGAACTCTCCCAGTCTTACTAACACTCGGCTCCTTAACTGAACATCGTGAGTCAGACAAAGTACTCTGGGGAGAAACAAACTTGGCTCCACCAGAAACTTCACATACCGGGGTCCTTTTGAAGTCTCAGGCAGCTGTAAGACGTCCATCGGCACTCGTTCAAATGTCCGGACTGATCGGGATCCAGTCATCGGCACACGGGGGGCTGGAACAGGACTGCGCCTCACACTGCTCACACCAGTCCTTGATGTCCCAGTTCATGGAAGGCCAGGAGCAACATAGTCTCGCCTGTTCCCTCACACGCTCTGGAGAGAAATGGGCCGGAGCTGGGGCACCATGCAATTGCAAAAGTTAGTGCAGAGGGAACAACTATTTGGACGACAGGTTGACTCGTGAGGGGGAAGCAAACTGAGTGGAATAACAGTCCATCAATGATAGAAAGAGGGTTGAACTCAGTCCAAAGCAGTGGTGGTCAGTAACGAAGTACAACTGCTTCGTTACTGTACTTAAGTACATTTTTCAAGTATCTGTACTTTACTGGAGTAGTTTTATTTTGAGTAACTTTTACTTTTACTTCACTACATTCCAAAGCATAAGATCATACTTTTTACTTCACTACATTTCATAAAACATATCGTTACTCCTTATAATACATCACGTGCTCCGAGACGCAGAAGCGGTGTCTGATTCATGAACAAACTGATTATTTTCAATGAACCTGTTCAATCGGTTCGCAAATCGCAACAAACTATTCATTGACGAACTGCAATGATCCGATTGCAGCTGTTCTCGAGTCGAAAACTCACTGATTCAAATGATCCGTTTAGAGCGAGTCTTCTTCAGTGAACTGAACTCACAAGTAAAGAACCGGGAGATCTTGTGAGCGCGCGCTACTGATGCTGTGAAAAGTACGTTACTAATGTCGAATTTTAGGATTAATTATTGTAACTGAAAATAATATTTAGGTCAGTTGTTTGTAAACTAAATCTGCTGTAAAGGGTGATCTATTTAAGCCCACTGAAATGCTTGAATGCAGACAGATCAACATCAGTGTCTCTAACGTTATGTTTTAGGTCAAAAAACAAAACATTAAAATAACACCGATTCAATAAAATAACTCATGCACGTTCATATTCCCCGCTGCTGTAACGTTAGCAGTTTTATTAAAATGCTATGCATTTAGACCTATGTGACTGTTTTTATATTGTTTATCAACAGTATACATTTTGATATTGTTCAGATCAACTAGCCGAGTAGACAGATATGAATGTTTATTCATAACCATACTGAAAATAAGTAAATATTGTTAGCTGATGCTAACTGTCTAGCTAACAAGCTTGCTGGTGCTAAGTTGAGGAAATTTTTAGATATAAAGTCCAAATATCTTTATTCAGCCACCTAGATAGATTCCATCTGAGGGAAGAAGAAAGGACGTGATGTTCAGAACATAGTAACTACAGTAATTATCAGAGTGGGAAGTGATGCCCTCTGGGGGCATTGGGCCAGGGGTGTTTTTACACCACAGACAAAGTTTAAGAAGAAAAAAAATCATTATGAAAATATAATTAGATTTTCCTTAAAATGTTCTTCCTAATTTCAGGCCTAATTCTCATGTCATATATAACTGACGTTCTGCAAAACAACAAGTTCTAAAACACTTTTTTCTTCCTGGTGAAGATTAGATGTGAAATCTGTTTTCTCTCAGGTACATGGCAGTGTAAGCTTCACAGTGAACATTACTACATCACTCTCATCAACGTAGTCCATATCAACAAAATATATATCTTGACTCTATATAGTGGTTATTTTGGGAAAAACCCAGGTATTTTGGGCAGTATGATTATAAAAATATGTGCTAATATAAAATTAAATAAAGTAGTCTATATAAAATTGCAAAATAAATCTGTCTATCAGTACTTTTTTACTTAAGTACATAAAAAATTGAGTACTTTTGTACTTTCACTCGAGTAAAATTGAAAAAGCAGTACTTTTACTGGAGTAATATTTTATTATACGTATCTGTACTTTTACTCAAGTACTTGATCTGTGTACTTTGTCCACCACTGGTCCAAAGCTAAACATGTTTTATCCATTTCTGATAATCCTGGGTAGCTATGGTCAAACTCGTGGCCACAAGACAAATATGTAATTCCCTCAACATAAGAAGTCTTCTGTAAATCCGCAATCTGTGATCTATCTCTCTCTCAATTAATTCAAATAGCTTTATTGGCATGACACATATTTTGCATTGCCAAAGCATTAAGACAACAAGGAAAATGGTTTATAGCATATGAACATTTACATTAGAACTTCTGAACATTTATTTATATAGTATAACTAATATGTAATATATAACTACTATGGGAATGTCATTACACACACAGATACGTGTAGGGGGTGGGGTACCATTATAATACAGAAGTAATGTAGTTATAAAGTCACTCTCTTTGTTCAGGGTTCACTTCATGGTTTTTAAGGGCTTTAAAATGGAAGAGTTGGGGTCGCTCATTTTTAAGTGTTTCCAAAATGTGATGTCTGGTTTCTCAATGCGCATTAGTAGAGGTTATCGATCTAATTCTGCCCTGCATATGTTGTTTGGTGTGTTCCTCTCTCTCTCTCTCTGTCTCTCTCTCTCAATTCAAATGAGCTTTACTGGCAAGAGCTGGGATCACTGCATTTCAGGTGCTAAATGAAGGGTATAAAGGTGCTAAATGAATAACTGATTGTTGGACACAATGCTAAGGGGTTCATGCTATAACGCGATCTCATACTTCGCTCAAAGTTCTGTCCAGTGCTTTCTGGATGCGCAGTCAGAGATGATCTGGGGTCAGAGGTCGCGCATGCCTCGAGCTTTATCAGTTAACGCTAATGAAGGAGAATGGCGAGTAATTGCGTCGGGGAGCGAGGGAGCGCTTTGATTTCGCGCTCTCATTTTCAGATTGTATTTCCACATCCACTCTTTTCTTTCTCCGGCGCTCAGAGGAGGGAGCTCAACTAAAATACATTTCCTCGTTTTAATTTGTTCTGTAATTAGCGAGCGACCCTGCTCCCCCGCTCTACTTAACTACAGACTTCGCTAAGCAAACAGCGTCGCTCCTCTCGAGTCCCGCGGGACACAGCTGCCAGAGTCACTCCACCTTTTGTTCTCCCGTATCAGTTTCATTCCCACTCTTCCCTTATTCCCGGATTAAACGCACTGCAGCCGCTACGGGACCTTAGAGAGCACAGCTCGGAGCAAAGTCACCTTCAGCGCTGCTCGCAACGGAGGAACAGGCGTTAAACCGCCGAAGAAAAACGAGCTTCGGGATGCTCTCCAGCCTTTGAAGAAAAGTTTCTGATAAATGAAAAATCCCACTAAATGCAAATAAAAGAAGAGGAAGAGAAAGACAAGGAACTGAACGTAAGGAAAGAGTGATTCTGCTCGCGGTGATTATTACGACTCGGCACTGCTTGTGTTTGTCCTACAGATTATCAGCTGCAAAACAAATATCTTTACACTCTTCTCCGACTCTCAGGGCCAGAGCAGACGAGCGTGCGAGCGCTAGAATCCACCGGAAGCTCTGCAGAGTTGGGCCTCAGCTGGTCTGGAACATTCTGATCGATGACAGAGAAGTGAGTTCATGACCTGAAACACACACTCACTATTAATATACGGCTCATGTGTTTCTCAGCACGCTCGCGTCCAGAGTCTGTGCTTCGTGAGAGAGTGAACAGCGAGCTGGACTCATGATGGCGTCTCGTTAGAGACAGAAGGACGCTGATCTTATCAGATTGTACTGGATTACAGCACGACCCTCATCAATGATTCAGACCTTTATACTGCGTTTAGAGCAGGACTCGCGCTTTACCGAGAGCCTTGTGAAGATCGTTCACTCACTCACTCACTCACTCACTCACACACACACAATAGCACACTCTCTGTCTCTCTCTCTCTCACACACACACACACACACACACACACACACACACACACACACACACACACACACACACACACAAACAATAACACACAGACACACCCACACTATAACACTCTCTCTCTCTCTCTCTCTCTCTCTCTCTCACACACACACAGACACACACACACAATAACACACAGACACACTATAACATTCTCTCTCTCTCTCCCTCTCTCTCTCACACACCACACACACAAACAATAACACACAGACACACCATAACACTCTCTCTCTCTCTCTCAAACACACACAAACAATAACACACAGACACACCCACACACTATAACACTCTCTCTCTCTCTCTCTCTCTCACACACACACACACTAACACAAACACACAATAACACACTCTCTCTATCTCTCTCTCTCACACACACGCACACACAATAACAAACACACATATACACACATACACACAATAACACTCTCTCTCTCTCTCACACACACACACTAACACACACACACAATAACACACTCTCTCTCTCTCACACACACGCACACACAATAACACACTCTCTCTTACACACTCACAATAACAAAAATACACAATAACACTGACACACACACAATAACACCCACTCTCACTCACCCACTCACACTAACACACACACACACACACACACATGCGCGTACACACATTATAACACTGACAGACACACACACACACACCACACACACACACACACACACACACACAGAGAGAGCAGACAGACACCCACACACACATACACACACACACAGAGACAGACACACACACACACTATTACATAAACACACACTAACACCAACACACTCAGAATTACACTCACAACACACACTATAACACTGACACACACTCACATGTACACACACTATAACTATAACACTGACACACACAATAACACAAACACTCAACACACACACACACACACACACACGTTTGGAGATTTGAGCAGCTGAGCCGTTTTGATGCCGTGACCAGCAGATCATGTGACAGCTGAAACCATGTCATATTTAATATTCATATGAGCTCATAACAACATACGGGCAAAATGCTGTTTGCAAAAAACATTCTTCCGCAGTATCTGTGTCTTGTTCTCCAGAACAAACGTCCTTAAATCAATACATATATAACGATATTAAGTCTTGCTTTCTGAAAAAAGTTTCTAAAACAAGAACAACATCCGTCAATGAGGACAGAAAAATAAAATTGTTTCCCTTTGAATTCATTTCAGCTTTCTGACTCCGGCGGCAGATATTTGTTCTTGTTTGAATCATAAACACACTTCATTTTGATATTTTCTGTGTGTGTTGTTTTGGGTCTGCAGTGACTGTATGTGGATTCAGGAATCTTTGCATGGAAGAGTAAGGCAAACACACAGAGCAAAAAAAAAACACTCAATTTGAGAAGAGCGGAGATGATTCCACTCACGTTTGTGCAATGAAGCGTCTGCGCGCTAAAAGCAGGTCAAAGGTCAGAGGCGCGCTCGCTAAGGTCAAACCTGTGAAGGAACTGCTGAAGAGCCCAAAGGTCACACGCACATGATCTTTAGAGGAGGCTGATGAGGAAGAAGCTGGAGCTCTTATCGATCGCGAGCGAGGTTTCTGTCGGTCCACAAACACAGGACTCTGAACATCTACACACTATGAAGCCTCTCATTAAAAAACACAAAGTTAACCCCAAAGATCTAGTTAATTACAGACCGACCTCGAATCTCCCTTTTCAGTCAAAGATACTAGAAAAGGTAGTATCCTGACAATTATGATTAATTCATAAAAAAATTATATCTGTGAGGATTTCCAGTCAGGATTTAGACCACTTCATAGTTGTGATCGATAGTGTGGAACTCAGCGCTAATATCCAGGAGCATTAATAGAGAGATATAACCACGATCGGATGATAAGAGCAGGTCATTTGTCACTCTAATGAGAGCAGTCTCAGTGTTTTTATCCCATTATAGTCCTCCACGTCCACTGCGTTCTCAAAACTCTGGCCCTTTGATAATATCTAGAATATCAAAATCAACTGCGGGCGGCAGATCCTTTTTCTATTTAGCGCCCAAACTCTAGAACAATCTACCTAACACTGTTCGGGAGGCAGACACACTCTTGTCAGTTTAAATCTATATTAAAGACCCATCTCTTTAACCTGGCATACACATAACACACTAATACGCTTCTAAGGCTGCATTAATTAGGTCAACCGGAACCGGGAAACACTTCCCATAAAACATGATGTACTTGTTACATCGTAAGGAGATTGATCAGATGGTCACTGCAGTCACCAGATCCAGACCGTATCAAGATCAGATGGTCACCGCAGCCACCAGATCCAGTCCGTATCCAGATCAGATGATCACCGCAGTCACCAGATCCAGTCCGTTTCCAGATCAGATGGTCACCGCAGTCACCCGATCCAGTCCGTATCCAGATCAGATGATCACCGCAGTCACCAGATCCAGTCCGTATCCAGATCAGATGGTAACCGCAGCCACCAGATCCGGTCTGTATCCAGATCAGATGATCACCGCAGTCACCAGATCCAGTCCGTTTCCAGATCAGATGATCACTGCAGTCACCAGATCCAGTCCGTATCCAGATCAGATGATCACCGCAGTCACCAGATCCGGTCCGTTTCCAGATCAGATGATCACTGCAGTCACCAGATCCGGTCCGTTTCCAGATCAGATGATCACTGCAGTCACCAGATCCGGTCCGTATCCAGATCAGATGATCACTGCAGTCACCAGATCCGGTCCGTATCCAGATCAGATGATCACTGCAGTCACCAGATCCGGTCCGTATCCAGATCAGATGATCACCGCAGTCACCAGATCCGGTCCGTATCCAGATCAGATGGTCACCGCAGTCACCAGATCCAGTCCGTATCCAGATCAGATGATCACCGCAGTCACCCGATCCGGTCCGTATCCAGATCAGATGATCACCGCAGTCACCAGATCCGGTCCGTATCCAGATCAGATGATCACCGCAGTCACCAGATCTGGTCCGTATCCAGATCAGATGATCACCGCAGTCACCAGATCCGGTCCGTATCCAGATCAGATGATCACCGCAGTCACCAGATCCAGTCCGTATCCAGATCAGATGATCACTGCAGTCACCGGATCCAGTCCGTATCCAGATCAGATGATCACCGCAGTCACCAGATCCAGTCCGTATCCAGATCAGATGATCACTGCAGTCACCCGATCCAGTCCGTATTCAGATCATATGATCACTGCAGTCACCGGATCCAGTCCGTATCCAGATCAAACGGTCACCGCAGTCACCCGGATCCAGTCCGTATCCAGATCAGGTGATCACTGCAGCCACCCGGATCCAGTCCGTATCCAGATAAGATGATCACTGTAGTCACCAGATCCAGTCCGTATCCAGATCAGGTGATCACTGCAGCCACCAGATCCAGTCCGTTTCCAGATCAGATGATCACTGCAGCCACCGGATCCAGTCCGTATTCAGATCATATGATCACTGCAGTCACCGGATCCAGTCCGTATCCAGATCAAACGGTCACCGCAGTCACCCGGATCCAGTCCGTATCCAGATCAGGTGATCACTGCAGCCACCAGATCCAGTCCGTATCCAGATCAGATGATCACTGCAGCCACCAGATCCAGTCCGTATCCAGATAAGATGATCACCTCAGCCACCAGATCCAGTCCGTATCCAGATCAGATGATCACCACGGTCACCAGATCCAGTCCGTATCCAGATCAGATGATCACCGCGGTCACCAGATCCAGTCCGTATCCAGATCAGATGATCACCGCGGTCACCAGATCCAGTCCGTATCCAGATCAGATGATCACCGCAGTCACCAGATCCAGTCCGTATCCAGATCAGACGATCACTGCAGTCACCAGATCCGGTCCGTGTCCAGATCAGACGATCACTGCAGTCACCAGATCCGGTCCGTGTCCAGATCAGATGATCACCGCAGTCACCAGATCCAGTCCGTGTCCAGATCAGACGATCACCGCAGTCACCCGATCCAGTCCGTGTCCAGATCAGACGA
>QVTF01005274.1:22500-29176 GCA_003573665.1 Oxygymnocypris stewartii
GGCATCGATACATTTTTTATTATATTTATCTGAAGTAACAAAAATGTTATAGATTTAGTTAATAATGATAATCCAGTTCAGCGTGAGATGGGTTCTCTGATACAGGACAGCAGATCATGGGTTTACACACTCTTTCTGATCCAGATTCAGTTCTGAGCAGCTTGGCGTGTATTCACGTGTGTTTCTGGATGTCTGGATTCATCTACGATCTTTTCTCTCAGGTGTGTGTGTGTGTGTTCAGAGTCAGTGCGGTTGTTCGTTCCCGCTGGACAAGAGGCTGCAGCAGATCAATCACCGCTGCTGTGTTTAAGCCTCATTAAGAGACGCGTGACAGCAGAGACCTGCTTTAACACACACCGGCCCGTCAATCAGTGTGTGTGTGTGTGTGTGTGTGCTGCCATCTGTTGGGCTGAAGAAGATCTGACCGACTGAAAACTTATCAAGAACCACAGCTGAAGATCACACACACACACACATTCTCACTCTCATACACACACACACTCACTCACACACACACGCACACGCACGCTCGCTCGCTCGCGCCACACACACACACACACACACACACACACACACTCTCTCTCACTCACACTCACCTGAGCGTCGCGCAGCATGGAGGGAAGCCCTGTGTCCTCAATGTAGCCCTGACCGCCGAATGACTCCAGCCCCTCAGACACGACACTGACCGCCTGACCACACACACACACACCACCAGAGGAGCTTCAAACCGACAATAAACTCAAATAAATACACACATGGCTACATAATGAGTGTGTGTGTGTGTGTGTGTGTGTGTGTGTGTGTTTATGTGTGTGTGTGTGAGTGGGAGAGTGTGAGTGTGAGTTGGAGAGTGTGAGTGTGTGTGTGAGAGCGAGTGTGTGCGTGAATGAGAGCGTGTGTGTGTGTGTGTGTGAGTGTCTGTGTGTGAGTGAGAGAGTGAGAGTGTGTGAGGGAGGTGTGTGCATGTGTGTGTGAGAGTGAGTGTTGTGTGTTAGTGTGAGTGTGTGGTGAGTGTGTGTGTGTGTGTGTGTGTGTGTGTGTGTGACTGACTGTGTGAGAGTGAGTTAGTGTGAATGTGTATAGTGTGTGTGTGAGTGAGAGTGTGGTGTGAGTATGAGAGGGTGTGTGTGTGTGTGTGTGTGTGTGAGTGAGTGTGTGGTGAGTATGAGGGTGTGTGTGTAGTATGCGAGGGTGTGTTGTGTGTGTGTGTGTGTGTGTGTGTGTGTGTGTGTGTGAGTGAGTGAGTGCGTGAGGAGCGTGTGTGTGTGTATGAGGGTGTTTGTTGTGTGTTGGTGTGTGAGAGTGAGAGAGCGTGTGTGTTGGTGTGTGTGAGTGTGAGTGAGTTATGTGAATGTGTATAGTGTGTGTGAGTGTGTGTATAGTGTGAGTGAGTGTGTGACAGTGAGTGTGTGTGTGTGTGTGTGTGTGTGACAGTGAGTGACCTGTTTAGCGGTGTAGAGTTTAGCGACGGGCGTCAGCAGCCGCAGCAGGAGTCTGTCTCTGTCGCTAGCACTTCTGTTCTCCTCGCGGCCCAGCAGACGACACACTTCCATTGCGAACAGAAATGCGGCACGAGTCTCCACCTGACAGCACACACACACACACACACACACACGCTTAAGAGCGGTGCTACAGCAATCACACACCTGTGTGTGAGAGTGTGTTTACCTCCAGTCTGGTGAGCGTTTGAACATGTAGCGCATGGTCCTTCAGCAGCTTCCCGAAGGCGGCGCGCTTGCATGCGTATTCCCTGCAAAGGTGAGTGATCCTACAGCACACATGCGTGCACACACACACACACACACACACACACACACGTGTTCACAGACATCACACTGGCGCTGTGCTGATGTGTGGAGCGATGTGCTGTAATCACCTCCTCATGGCGCCCACCGCACACACAGTGTTGTGGATGCGTGTTATAGTCAGCATGTTAGCGATGGAGGCGACGCCGCGGCCTTCCTCTGACACCTGCAGACAGACAGAGAGCAGAGTGACAGTCTGGACGAGCAGCG
Organism: Oxygymnocypris stewartii; assembly: GCA_003573665.1. NCBI lineage: Eukaryota > Metazoa > Chordata > Actinopteri > Cypriniformes > Cyprinidae > Oxygymnocypris > Oxygymnocypris stewartii. Next base: position 24,516 of record QVTF01005274.1, read on the forward strand.
GCGGAGTGTGTATGTATGTGTCTGTGTGTTACCAGCTGAGCACTCATGCCGTCCAGTAGCAGCTCGGCTGTTGGCACCTGCCTTGTGCCCAGCTTATCCTTCAGCCGCTGGACCTCGATCCCGTTACACGAGCCGTCAGTGTCCCAGACCTGAGCCAGGAACAGAGACAGACCGCTGCTTCCCTGCACACACACACACACACACACACACACACACACACACACACACGCATCACACACACACATCACACACACACACAAACAGGACTTTGGATATGTGTAAGTGACTGTAGTGAGCATAAGCTGTGTAGTATTATTATATGGCGTCACGGCAGGCTCGAAATTAACTTTTTTACTTGGTAGCACTGGTGCTCCCAACTTCAAGAAGTTAGGAGCACCACAAATGTTTTAGGAGCACCCACTGAATATTAAGGAGCAACACAACCGCCAATTGAGCGGAAGGGCGGGCAACATCCTTCCTGATGATTAAAAGCTTCATCAATTGAACCTGATCCTTAAGCTGCAGTGCTTTGTTTTTATACATGCAAGATGAGAAGAAAATGTCATTTAAACTTTTCTCAAAACAGTTCCCCTCAGAAATACATTCATATAGACCCCCACTCCCAATTCAATATTTAGGATTTCCTTTCTATATTTGGCATAGTGAACGTTGAGCTTGCTCAGGCTGCTGCAGTATTTGATGTTCTTTGTGTCCGTCTTCAGCGTCTCTGGCTTCTGTTAATGGCTGTTTACAGACTTGGTCATATTTCCACACAAATGAAATTTGGAAAATGATTTCAATGCAGTTTGTGCAAGTGCGGTCACAAAACCGGTCAGTTCCAAGTAGGGGTGGGCATATGGTAAAAAAATATATCAATTTTTATTTTTTTAGACATTTCACGATTTTATTACAGTTCTTTGTCATGTTAGTTTGACCAGTTTGTCTGAGCAGTACTGCCAAACTAATTTACATATTAGAAAGACAAAGCCTTTCAAGGAAACAAATATAAATAAGAATGGTGGATATTTAGGCCAAAGTGGGCGAAGATAAAAAATCTTGTTTATGTTATGAAAAATAAGAACAAAGATACACATTACAACTACACATAATATACAAACAGTGTTTAATTATCAGGTACAATAGGCATATTTAGTAGAGCATTCAAGAAATTGAATGAACAATTAATACAAATAAAACACTATAGATTGATTCCTATTAAAGTAACTGTATTGTTTTTTTCAGTCAAGAGTAGCGAGTTATGTTTTTCTCTATGGTTTTGTTGTTTTAACATTAAAGAATAAATTCGGTCATCTGTCTGTCGATTCTATCATAGTGTTTTATATTAATACCATCAGTTACTCACTCAAAATGAGTGTTAAACCTGAGTGAGTTTCTTTCTTCTGCTGAACATACATGCTATTTTGAAGAATGTGGAAAACCAAACAGTTGCTGGTCTCCAGTGACTTACATAGTATTGTTTTATATCCTACTATCAAGTGGACCAGCAACTGTTTGGTTACCCACATTCTTTAAAATATCTTCTTTTGTGTTCACCACAAGAAATAAATTAATACAGGTTTGGACAACATGTCAGTGAGTAAATAATGACAGAAATAAAATTGTAGGGTGAACTATCCCTTTAATGACAGTCGGCTGCATGTTTAGTTCTGTCCCTTTAAGAGCTGCACGCATCTAATATACAGGCACGCTTCGGTTCCACTCACCGGTTTAATTTCATTTTAAACATAACCAACTGAGTCTATATGTAAACCTTGTGTGTTTTGACAGTATTGGCTCAAAAGATAACTAGTTGAGTAATCAGGCGCTGTTAGACAGGCTTTTTAGTTTCGGGTGCACGGGCTCAGAAAAAGCACACTTTAGACGAGCGCGCGAATGAAAAGCTTAACCTGCGTTAGCTCCCGGTCACGTGGCACATGCTGTGCAGTAATTCTTGAACGTTTAGCAGAGAACTGTAGAGGTCGCACCACAGCAACTATTTGCACTCGCACAAATGCTCCCAGATATATTTTGGAGTCGCACAGATTACATTTCGGGAGCATATGCGACCAAAATGGTCGCAATTTCGAGCCCTGCGTCACGGCTGTGAGTGTGTCAGTACCGCTGTGCTGCGTCCATGCCGGTCTGAGATACGGGCCAGAGTCAAAGTCATATCAGCATCTGTGGCCGACGTGAACCACTTAAAGCCATACAGTTGAACCATCCATCCTGCTGTCGCCTGGCAACCGTCTCCGTACCACTCGCTGTCACACACAACAACAGCATCACATCAGAGACGCACACAGCAACCGCATCACAAGCGTGTATGAGTGTGTGAGTGTGTGTGTGTGTGTGTGCGTGTGTGTATGCGAGAGTGTGCGTGAGAGTGTGTGCATGTGTGTGTGAGAGTGTCTGTGTGAGTGAGTGTGTGAGTGTTTGTGTGTGTGTGCGTGCATTGGGGGGGGGGGGTGTACGCGAGTGTGCGTGAGAGTGTGTGATTGTGTGCCTGTGTGTGTGTGTGTGTGTGTGATTGTCTGTGTGAGTGATTGTGTGCCTGTGTGTCTGTGTGAGTGAGTGTGTGTGTGCGCGTGCGTGTGTGTGTGGTAAGTGTGTGCGCGTGAGTGTGTGCGCGAGTGTGTGTGTGTGCATTAGTGTTTGTATGTGTGTGTGCGCGTGTAAGTGTGTGCGTGAGTGCGCGTGAGTGTGTGCGCAAGTGTGTGTGTGTGTGTGTGTGTGCATGTCTGTGTGAGTGTGTGTGCATGTTCGAGTGCGTGTGTGTCTGTGTCTGTGTATGTGTCTGTGCGTGTGTGTGTGTGTGCGTGTGTGCGAGAGTGTACATGAGAGTGTGTGATTGTGTGCCTGTGTGTGTGTGTCTGTGTGTGAGAGTGTGTGTGCGTGTGTGCGCATTGGTGTGTGTGTGTGTGTGTGAGTAAGTGCGTGTGTGTGTCTGTGCGTGTGTGTGTGTGAGTGTGTGTGTGTCCTCACAGACGTCAGATCCTCCCCTGCGCTCGGTCATCCACTGTCCGGACGTCCAGAACCTCTTCTCATCACGTGTGGTCAGACGCTCGAACGCTTCTCTGACCGGCACTCCTAAAGACTGAGCACACACGCACGCATGCACGCACGCACGCACACACACCAGTGAAGCTCACACACCTGTGCTTCTCATTCATATGTATGTGAATGCAGGAAACACGAGCTCATGCTAATCTTTTGAGCTTCAAAGTTCAAGTTTGATGAACTCTGACGGTCAAGTGAAGATCGATGCGGCTCAGCGTGAACATCCTCAGACTGTACGCTTTCTGTCAGGGTTAGTAGGGCCCTATGAAATGTGCTTATTTTTTTCAAAATAAATAAATTATATTGAGACAGCAAATGGTGAAATCAGTTTATATGTAGCTTCAGTGTGTGTAGATAAAGACAAAGAACATTGAGTGAGAGCTTCACCTCCATGACTTTAGCAGCTCCATCCGTCATGGCCAGCGGGCAGGTGTAGAGTCCAGCGGACGGCGCGAACAGGTAGATCTTGCTCATCTGATACACTCGACTGCACACACGCACACACAGACACACACACACACACACACACACACACACGTGTGAAGATGCTGCTTATATTTAATGAGACGATGGCATCACAACGCTGAGCTCTGTGCTGTGCTTTTGTCATTCTTCTTCTATACGTTTTACCAGAGACGAGCTCATTAACATTAAGCAATGCCATCCCAGACAATATTTTAGAGTTAACGGGGGAAACGAGAGGTGTTCAGACGCAACAACGCCGGTAAAGATGTGCTCTCCTAACTTTAGAGGTGCTCTTCATGAACTGGAAACCTTTCTCCTCGCCGTGGGAGTTTTCCTCATTCATCTTCGTGAATGTGTACGATCATCCACACGGACTCCGTTTTAATCATTCTTGGAGATTTTAATTAAAGCAAATCTCTCCCATGAACCGCCAAAACACAGACAGCACGTTACATGTCCCACCAGAGACAGTAATATATTGGATCACTGTTGCACAATAATAAAAGGTTCATATCGCTCTGTCCCACGAGTAGCTTTAGGACTATCTGATCACGGTTTGGTTCATCTTATACCAACCTACATGCAGAAACTGAAATCTGCTAAACCTGCATTAAGAACGGTTAAAAGATGGACTAATGAAGCAGAGCAAGATTTAAAGGCTTGTTTTGACCTCACTGATTGAGTGTTTTTGAATCTGCTGCCAACGATCTGGACGAGCTCACAGAGACTGTAACTTCATATATCAGTTTATGTGAGGATATCATTCAATAATGATAAACCGTGGTTCACCGGGAAACTCAAACAGCTTCGTCGTCAGGCCAAAGAGTATGCTTACCCCATCTTCAGACAGATATTCAACAGATCACTGGAGCTGTGTGACGTTACCTGCTGCTTAAAACGCTCCACCGTCATCACTGTACCCAAGCCATCCAAAAACACTGGCCTTAACGACTACAGACCTGTCGCTCTCACATCTGTGAAGTCACTCGAGGGACTGGTCCTGGTCTACCTGAAGGACATCACTGGACCTTTACTGGATCCTAAAGAGCAAACAGGTCTCTGGATGACGCTGTCAATATGGGCCTGCACTTCATCCTGCAACACCTGGGACTTATGCAAGGATCTTATTTGTGTACTTC
>QVTF01005275.1:0-29413 GCA_003573665.1 Oxygymnocypris stewartii
TATAGACGTTATGATGGATGTATATGTACAGTAGAGTCAGTGATCCGGTTCAGTGACGTTCATATAGACGTTCATATAGATTATGATGGATGTATATGTACAGTAGAGTCAGTGATCCGGTTCAGTGTCGTTCATATAGACGTTATGATGGATGTATATGTACAGTAGAGTCAGTGATCCGGTTCAGTGACGTTCATATAGACGTTATGATGTTATGATGGATGTATATGTACAGTAGAGTCAGTGATCCGGTTCAGTGACGTTCATATAGACGTTATGATGGATGTATATGTACAGTAGAGTCAGTGATCCGGTTCAGTGACGTTCATATAGACGTTATGATGTTATGATGGATGTATATGTACAGTAGAGTCAGTGATCCGGTTCAGTGACGTTCATATAGACGTTAGATGTTATGATGGATGTATATGTACAGTAGAGTCAGTGATCCGGTTCAGTGACGTTCATATAGACGTTATGATGTTATGATGGATGTATATGTACAGTAGAGTCAGTGATCCGGTTCAGTGACGTTCATATAGACGTTATGAGTATGATGGTATATGTACAGTAGAGTCAGTGATCCGGTTCAGTGACGTCATATAGACGTTATGGTTAGATGATGTATATGTACAGTAGAGTCAGTGATCCGGTTCAGTGACGTTCATATAGACGTTATGATGTATGATTGATGTATATGTACAGTAGAGTCAGTGATCCGGTTCAGTGACGTTCATATAGACGTTATGATGTTATGATAGATGTATATGTACGTAGAGTCAGTGATCCGTTCAGTGACGTTCATATAGACGTTATGATGTTATGATGGATGTATATGTACAGTAGAGTCAGTGATCCGGTTCAGTGACGTCATATAGACGTTATGATGTTATGATGGATGTATATGTACAGTAGAGTCAGTGATCCGGTTCAGTGACGTTCATATAGACGTTATGATGTTATGATGGATGTATATGTACAGTAGAGTCAGTGATCCGGTTTCAGTGACGTTCATATAGACGTTATGATGTTATGATGGATGTATATGTACAGTAGAGTCAGTGATCCGGTTCAGTGGACGTTTCATATAGACGTTATGATGTTATGATGGATGTATATGTACAGTAGAGTCAGTGATCCGGTTCAGTGACGTTCATATAGACGTTATGATGTTATGATGGATGTATATGTAACAGTAGAGTCAGTGATCCGGTTCAGTGACGTTCATATAGACGTTATGATGTTATGATAGATGTATATGTACAGTAGAGTCAGTGATCCGGTTCAGTGACGTTCATATAGGACGTTATGATGTTATGATAGATGTATATGTACAGTAGAGTCAGTGATCCGGTTCAGTGTACGTTCATATAGGACCGTTATAGTTATGATGGATTATATGTACAGTAGAGTCAGTGATCCGGTTCTGTGTCGTTCATATAGACGTTATGATGTTATGATGATGTATATGACAGTAGAGTCAGTGATCCGGTTCTGTGGTCGTTCATATAGACGTTATGATGTTATGATGGATGTATATGTACAGTAGAGTCAGTGATCCGGTTCCTGTGTCGTTCATATAGACGTTATGATGTTATGATGGATTATATGTACATAGAGTCAGTGATTCCGTTCAGTGACGTTCATATAGACGTTATGATGTTATGATGGATGTATATGTACAGTAGAGTCAGTGTGACATTCTGATCGCATCTTTTATTGAACGCGAGCGAATTAGCATTCATGTTTTGTCCCGCTCCCGGACTTTTAATTCTGTACATCTAAAAACATTTACATGAAATGGTTTTTGTAACATCTCCTAAGCTCCACAACATCCCAACATAAGCGCTCCCGATACAATATTTGTTATTTAGGCTAAGCACTGTTATATTTAACAGAAACGCAAGCATGGGAAAGTGCTTTATTATCAGCTGACATCTCCGTTTCATCACGATCTCATGAAACTCTGTATAACACAATGATCATATGTGACCCTGGAGCACAAAACCTTAAAATCACTGGAGTATATTTGTAGAAATAGCCAAAATACATTGCACTGGTCAAAATTATAGATTTTTCTTTAATGCCAAAAATCATTAGGATATTAAGATCATGTTCCATGAAGATATTTTGTACATTTTCAACCGTAAATATATCAAAACTTAATTTTTGATTAGTAATATGCATTGCTAAGAACTTAATTTGAACAACTTTAAAGATGATTTTCTCAATAATTAGATGTTTTTTACACCCTCAGATTCCAGATTTACAAATATTGTCCGATCATAACAAACCATACATCAATTGAAATATGATTTATTCAGCTTTCAGATGATGCATACATCTCAATTTCACAATTATGACTGGTTTTGTGCTCCAGGGTAACATATACACAATTAATCTTTCACAATGTCTACGTTTAGTGTATTAAAATGAGACGATTCGTTATCACGCAGTTTCAGCTCTGCGGTGAGTCACCTCTGATTGGCCATTGTGTTCCAGAAATCAACAGCGGAGTCTGTGATTGGCTACATTGCGCGACCCTTTAAACACGTTATAAATAGAAACTCTGTCTAGCTTAATCATTTTACTGTTAATATTAATTGTTCCTTTTGCTTTTGTGCAATAGCTAAATAACAATTTTATATGTTTTAGATAATTTCTTCAATAACTGTATTCTCCCGCACTCACACACACACACACACACACACACACACACACACACACACACACACACATACATACACGCGCACACACACACATACACACTCACACACACACACACACACACACACACACATACATACACGCACACGCACACACACACTCTCACACACACACACACACACACACATACACGCACACACACACACATACATACACGCACGCACACACACACACACACACACATACATACACGTGCACACACACACACACACACATACATACACGCACACACACACACACACACACACACATGTTGGTTTTTATGGTTTACGGGGACTTTCCATAGGCATAATGGTTTTTATACTGTACAAACTGTTTGTGCTATTGCCCTACACCTACCCTACACCTAAACTTAGCCCTCACAGGAGACGGTGCATTTCTACTTTCCCCCCAAAAAACTCACTCTGTATGATTTATAAGCATTTTAAATTATGGGGACACTGAAAATGTCCTCATAAATCACCTTCTCCTTGTAATACCTGTGTCATAACCATGTCATTATACAAATTTGTGTCCTCATAAACCACATAAACATGCACACACACACACACACACACACACACACACACACATACATGCATACATGCGCACACACACACACACATACATACACGCACACACACACGCACACACACACACACACGCACACACATACACACTCGCACACACACACACACACACGCACACACATACACACTCCCACACACACACACACACACACACACACACACATACATACATGCACACACACACACACACTCGCCCATCATGACCTGGAGTGCAGGTCTCTAGTGTGAATCCGGAGTCAGGCCGTGTAACGTGTCTTCCTCCCTCCTCCGTGTAGAGAAGGACGAGCAGAGCCCCTCGTCTGAGTCCTGGGACGTGGATGAGGGTCTGATCTCTAAACTCAAGGAACAGTACAAGAAGGAGCGCAAGGGCAAGAAAGGGGTGAAGAGTAAGTGGGACAGGAACCTCTCGCTCGCCGCCACTTCTCTCTATCTCTCCTCTTTTATTTCTTCTAGTGCTCGATCGATATCTGGCCTGGGTGAATCTCACACAAACATGGCCAGGTCATCTTTCAGGGACATACAGTCAAACATTATCACGGTTTATTCACTGTAAGTGGTAATAATATATGACAAGAACTCAGTTAAATAATGTCAGATAACTGAGTTATGTAATAAAACATGTTCAGGTCTACTGGTAGTCCACTGTATGGAGAATTTTGGGCATAATATGTAATAATAATATTTATTTTGCTATCCGCACTTACATAAATTAACTATAGTGTCCTGCAAAAAATACATTTGGTGTCTGAATTATTTTTGTTTTGACTGTACATTTGTTATTTATTTATTTTATATATATTATATTTATTTTTAGGACTATTAAGAGATAGATGGATAGATAATAGTCATGAATATAACAGAAATCATAATGCATTGAAAGAATTGGTGTAGGATTTAATTTTTTAGTTTGCAGTTCTACTTCAGAAATTACTAAATAAATTTAAAAAAATGCATTTAAAAAGTGACATTTTAAAGCAGAAAGACTGAAATATTAATATTTTACATTATTATTTTTCTTGTAAATGTATCTTTGTTTTATTTACAACTTCTATTTTTTTTTTTATATGATTCATTTTCTTTATGCAGAATATTTTTTATTTTTTATAATATTCATAATGTCTAATTTTTTATTTTTATGATCCGAACACGTCTTGTTTTTGTGAGATTTACACATTTATATATTCATTTAAAAGTGATCAGGTGTTGCTGATCATGCCAGAATCAGCTGTTTATTTGGCCTGCTATATCGGTTTATCACTACTTTCTTCTAATATATCTGTATAATTTATTTAAAATATCATTTGACTAAAATCCAGCCGCTCTCTTCAGTCCTCCCCGTCGTTCATGCGTCCTCTCATCCGCTCCTGTGTTCTTCTGTTCCTCCCGTCTTTTCTTTTAGGATCCAGCTGCATCTCACACAGTCACGGTTTCTGTTCTCCTCCTTCATTTTGTTCTTCAGCTGCTCATTTCTGTTGCTCTCTTTGCATTTATGCTGGTGCTCTGAGAGGGGGCGTGGCTTGTTTGCTCCGCCCCTCTATGAATGGAGTGTGTGTATAAATCAGGCTCCGCCCCCTTCCTTGCTTCCACTGTAAGACAGTTCAGATGGGTCTTCAGCAATCACTGCTCACTTTATCAATCATCACTCTCTGATTATTATTCCAGTGCTTCATTTCTATGCTATTTCATTCTGACTGAATTATTAACGTGCCAAATCAGAAAACAGTCCACCTTTGACCAGGAAAGCAGTTAAACAGAGATGCTTAGAGTTGACCTTTGATAAACCTTGAGTTATTTCAGTTAACTAAATAAAAAACTATTTAAAATAAAGCGATTTTTACCACATGAAATAAAATAAATGTTAACTGAAAAAAACCTGTTCTCATTTTGTTTATTAACTATGTATTTAAATAAAAAAACGTATTACTAAAAATGACAAAAACACAATAAAATTACTAAAACTTTAACAAAAATTTACATAAAATCAGAAAATATAAAGGTAAAATCTAATTTAAAATATTAACAAAACTATAACATAATCTCAATCGTACTAAAATTACACTGCCCTTGTTTTATCTCAAGTTTTGTTTTAATATTTTTGTATTGAAATCTAAAATAATACAAATCTAAATATTATTTTTTAAATGTTTTATTTAATTATAAAAAAATAACAATTAAATCAATGTAATACATTTGAATATAATATTAATATACACATTGTATTTCCATATATCAGTGTTTATTGTCTGTATTTATCCTGGATTGAAAACCATTGAAATTATGACTAATGACAGTAAAATCAGCATATCTTCATTTACATTTTTGTTTTAACACTTTTCAATTTATTTAGTAAATTAAGTGAGTTTGATAAAAAAATGTATTAACATATATTTGTTTATAAAAATAAAAAAAAAATTTTTTTATATATAATATACTAATACAAAAATGTTATTCCTGTATATGATGTATGATGAATGTGTTTATTATGTGATTTTCTCCCGGATTAATGTAGAAAACTGTTAAAATTCAGATTTACGCCACAATAAAATCAGCATATCTTCAATTCTATTTTACATATTTTGTTTGTTTTATATTTGTTTATTAAGACAATTTGATTACTTTTTTCAAAATTCTAAAAATTGCTGTTTAAATTAGTTTATAAAAAAACAATAAAAGTCATATATTTTAATATAATATAGTTATGACTAATGACAATAAAATCAACATATCTTCATTAAAAATGTTGTTTTAACACTGTAATTTATTTTGTAAATGGAGTTTGATAAAAAAAAAAAAAAAATTAAATGTGTTTATCAAAATATTTTTTTATATAATATAGTAATACAAAAATGTTATTCCTGTATAGCAGTGTTTATTATCTGATTTTCTCCCGGATTAATGTAGAAAACTGTTGAAATTCTGATTTACGCCGCAATAAAATCAGCATATCTTCAATTCTATTTTACATTTGTGTTTGTTTAATTTTTGTAAATTAAGAAAATTAAAAAATCTAATAATGGTGATGTTTAAATTTTGTTTAATTATACAAAAAAATATAATACATGTAATAAATTTAAATATAATATAGTTGGATATATGCAACATTTACTTTTGCCTCGCCTCTCTTAATAAAGTTTGGCTCTTCGTATTAAAACGTTTGAGCATCTAGACCAGTGTTTCTCAACCCCCCCCCCAATCAAACACACCTGATTGAACTCATTAGCTCATTAGAAGAAACTCCAGCACCAGAAATGGGTCAGAAAAGAGAGACATGTGCCGTGTTGCGGGTGCTCAGGACCAGGGTTGAGAAACACAGGTCTAGACGAAGCGTAGAAGGAGAAATGCTAGATGTTGGTTGAAGCTGGGCTGTATTTGGCCGGGGTTTCTCCGATGACGTGTGGTGGTTGTGGTGTGTTTCAGGGCCGAACCGCTGTAAGCTGCAGGACATGTTGGCTAACCTGCGTGAAGCCGAGGATCTGTCGTCCATCCAGCCGCCGGTGGCTCCTCCCGTCCGGCCCAACCTGCCCCGCCTCAACGAGCATCCGCTGGGAAGCACGGACGAGGGTATTTCTCACACACTCACGGTTCTGCCGGGTTAAAGTCGCCGCATCAGCGTTGTTTTCACACTGCACAACTAGCATTCAGTCGCCGCGGTGTTCACATGATGGATCGGCGACAAGAGTGAAGAATCACAGACAACTCTGCTCCGCAAACTACGTTTCATAACCAAACGCACGCGAGAACTGATAAGAAAATTACGCAAGCTCATGTGTGAGATCACATGATCTTCACATGATGTTATTAAAATTGTAGCCTGCAAGAAGTTACATATAGATATGTGACCCTGGAGCACAAAACCAGTCATAATGATACATTTTGTGAAATTTTGTGTGTGTGTGTGTCTCTCTGATATGTGTGTGTCTCTCTGATGTGTGTGTGTGTGTGTCTCTCTCTGATGTGTGTGTGTGTGGCTGTGTGTCTGTCTGATATGTGTGTGTGTGTGTGGCTGTGTGTCTGTGTGTGTGTGTGTGTGTGTGTCTCTCTGATATGTGTGTGTGTGTGTGTGTCTGTGTGTGTGTGTCTCTCTGATATGTGTGTGTGTGTGTGTCTGTCTATGTCTGTGTGTGTGTGTCTCTCTGATATGTGTGTGTGTGTGTCTGTCTGTCTGTCTGTGTGTGTGTGTGTGTGTGTGTGTGTGTGTGTGTGTGTGTGTGTGTGTGTCTCTCTGATATGTGTGTTTGTGTGGCTGTGTGTCTGTCTGTGTGTGTGTGTGTGTGTCTCTCTCTCTGATGTGTGTGTGTGTGTGTGTGTGTCTCTCTGATATGTGTGTGTGTGTGTGTGTCTCTCTGATATGTGTGTGTGTGTGTTTCTCTCTCTGATGTGTGTGTGTGCTGATGTGTGTGTGTCTCTCTCTCTGATGTGTGTGTGTGTGTGTGTGTCTCTCTGATATGTGTGTGTGTGTGTGTGTCTGTGTGTGTGTGTGTGTGTGTGTGTGTGTGTGTGTGTGTGTGTTTCTGCAGTCGAAGCCCTGACGTTCCCCCCGTCCTCGGGAAAGTCCTTCATCATGGGAACAGACGAGACGCTGGAGAGCGAGCTGGTTCTGGGAGAGCTGGCCGGACTCACCGTGGCCAACGAGGCCGAGAATCTGTCGTACAACGTGAGTCCAGAGACGACAAAAACACTCTTTACTGGAAACTAAATGCACATAAACTGAAATAAAATACAGTATTTAACAAAACATCTAAAGTTATTGCATTTCAGGCAACATTTCTCATTTTTGTTTAAAGTTGATGTAGTGAAATCACTAAAACAAAAACAAAAAATATATAGACATAATAATAAAAAACAACTAAAAACTTATAAAAATTGCACAAAAAATTACACAAATTTTAATGAAAAGGGAATATAAAATAAGATCTGTTTCAAATTTTAAGAAAAAGTATTATTTTAGTATCATTGAGATACTATTGTAGTTTTTATTAATATTATAATATATATTGTATATTAAAATGTATGCAAATATCATGATGCATATCAGTGTGCGCGCGATAGTGTGTGTGTTGTTTTTGATACTACATCAAAAATTTTACAGATGTACTGTATTTATGAATGTTTCCTGCTTTTCTCAGATCACTAATAATAAAGACGCCCTGCGTAAGACGTGGAACCCTAAGTTCACTCTCAGAAACCACTTCGACTCGATCCGCGGGCTCGCGTTTCACCCCATTGAGCCGGTTCTGATCACCGCGTCTGAAGATCACACGCTGAAAATGTGGAACCTGCAGAAAACTGCCCCGACCAAGAAGTGAGAGGCTCGTTATACTCTTAATTATACAGGGCTTTATTAATATTTCAGTTTATCTGTTTGCATTCTAATTTCAGTTTGATGTTTTGTCATTTTATTAGTTAAAAAAATAAAAAATTACAGTTCAACATTAAAGGGATAGTTCACCTTCAGTTGCTGGGCCCCATCGACTTCCATTGAAATTGTCACGGGTTAAAAAATAAATACGACCTGGCGTTGTGTGATTCATTTTTTCACACTTCTGTCCGTCATAAAATAATTCAGCATCCGTAGCATGCATTTGATCGGAAAGGATTATGAATATGAAAAAAAAACAATGTAAATCAATGAAGACCAACATTAGGTGGACTATCCCTTTAATATTTATATCAGTTTTTTTTATTAGTTCATTATTTTATTTCAGTGTTAATTTAGTGTTTTATTAGTTGTTTTAAATATTACTATTTATGTTTAATGTATATTTTTTTCATTTAAGTTTTTCTTATAGGTTTTATATCACCATTTAGGTTTAATATTACTATTATTTACATTTAATTTATTTTTTTATTTCAGGTTTTTTAAGTTTTTTAAAATATTACTATTTATGTTTAGTTTATTTTTATTTCAGTTTTTTTTACGTTTTTTAAAATATTACTATTTATGTTTAGTTTATTTTTATTTCAGTTTTTTTATACGTTTTTTACAAATATTACTATTTATGTTTAGTTTATTTTTATTTCAGGTTTTTTTATACGTTTTTGTAAATAATTTTTATTTCAGGTTTTTTATACGTTTTAGTTTAATTATTTTTATTTCAGGTTTTTTATACTTTTTTTTTTTAAATATTACTATTTATGTTTAGTTTAATTACAGGTTTTTTTATATGTTTTTGTAAATAATTTTTATTTCAGGTTTTTTATACGTTTTAGTTTAATTATTTTTATTTCAGGTTTTTTATACTTTTTATTTAAAATATTACTATTTATGTTTAGTTTATTTTTATTTCAGGTTTTTTTATACGTTTTTTTTAAATATTACTATTTATATTTAATGTATATTTTTTTCATTTCAGTTTTTCTTATAGGTTTTATATCACCATTTAGGTTTAATATTACTATTATTTACATTTAATTTGTTTTTTTATTTCAGGTTTTTTATACTTATTTTAAAATTTTACTATTTATGTTTAGTTTATTTTTATTTCAGTTTTTTTATACATTTTTTTTGTGTACTATTTATACAATACTATTCATGTTTAATTAGTTTTTGTTTCAGCATTAAGATAGTAATTGTGGCGCCTCAACTTAAACCTAATGAAAAATAGCAATGTTTTGATTGCATCGTTCATCTTTATCAGAAATGTTGTAACGGTTGTTGTTGTTTTAGGTGCGCCGCTCTGGATGTGGAGCCCATCTACACGTTCAGGGCTCACAGGTACGTCTGAATCACGTTCAGATCTTATAGGGTTGGGGATCCAAAACCGGTTCAAGTCTCCAAGAACCAGGGATTCGATAAGATGCGTGCATTTCGATTTTCTGCTTAACGTTTGCATGTAAACTGATTTAAGTGGATTCCCGGGTTGAGTCGGTTCTGTGCATTTCACTGCAGAAAAGATTGTTCTGGGCTGGAGCTGACTTCTTTCATATTTATCCATCTGTATGCAGAAAACTACGTCAGTGTCTCATCATAAACAGCTGTTTTTTGTCTTAAATGAACGTAAGCCGATGAGAAAGAGTACGGTGTTTAAGAGACAGCGGCCTAATAAACACACCACCTGTCATTAACGTTAATCAAAGAACAAAAGCAGATCATTCACTGATCTTGACTGAATATCTTTAATAACATTAATTAATCTATATTTGATTTATGAGAAGAAAATGTGTGTTTTTAAACTTTTAATTGCAGTTCTGATCCTGAAATGTATGCTGTTGTTAGTATTGATTAGTTTGGTCCTGTTTAATTGCTGACTGTTTACTTGACTTTAGCACTTTAATATTTGACATGTATTAGTCTAGTTGTTTTTGCTGTGGTATTTTTGTTAAAAGCATCCTCTTGTACGTGCTCTTTAGGCTGCTGATGTTTGCTTGTGTTGTTCAGCTGCAACAGAATGCTTTGTAAAAAGACACAGAATAAATGTTTGACTTCATTTTTTATATATATATATATTGGATTGTTTTTTTTCTTGATGGAATCGAAACTAGGAATTATTAGAATCAGAATTGATAAATTCAGATGATACCCAACCCTAATAACCAGGCTAATGCGGTCTGTGTCTGATGTTGTTCTGGTCTGGTCTGGTCTGGTCTGGTCTCAGGGGTCCGGTTCTGTGTGTGGTGATGAGCTCCAGCGGTGATCAGTGCTTCAGCGGCGGTTTGGACGGGACCATTCAGTGCTGGAACACGCCGAACCCCAACATCGATCCGTACGATTCCTACGGTACGTCCCTGAGTGTGTGTGTGTAGTGTAGTGTAGTGTGTGTGTGTGTAGTGTAGTGTAGTGTGTGTGTGTGTGTGTGTGTGTAGTGTAGTGTGTGTGTGTGTAGAGTGTGTGTGTGTAGAGTGTGTGTGTGTAGAGTGTGTGTGTGTGTGTGTAGTGTGTGTGTGTGTGTGTGTGTGTGTGTGTGTGTGTGTGTCATATTTGTTACCCTGGAGCACAAAACCAGTCATAAGTCAATTTTATGAAATTATGCATAATCTGAAAACTGAATAAATTATATTTGACTAAAATATTAGTATGACTACTGTCTTTATGAATGGGTTAATGAAAAAGTGCTTTTTGTGATTGATTTTCGGTCTTTTGTATTAAACCATGCATGCATACATGATGGTTTTGTTTCTAATTGTATAAGCAACTTAATTCATTATATATGGTTTATAAACATAATTTTAAACATTATGCACTTTTTTATACAGTAGTCGTGTTATTTTATTGATTTGAAGAAACGTGCATTAGAAATGTTTTGTTCGATGCGCCCTCTTGTGGCCAAAAGTTTTTTGTTTTTTTTTTACTGAAATTATGCTTTTTAAATTCTAATATAATTCAAATACTGTACAAAAATTAAAATTATGTTTTTCCGACATTTTGACAGACATACCTCCGTATGCATCTATAACTTTATATAACTTTCGCCGAAAGTGTGACGTCAAAACAGACCGGCTTGGAATCGGCTAGAGATCGACCGATATATCGGTTTTCCGATATTTTCCCGATATTTAAGCGTTTTACCATAATCGGATATCGGTAAAAAAATCATTTAAAAAAATCATAATTTCATAATTTAAAAAGCATTTTAATAATTCTGATAAAACAGTTAAGAAATGCAATAAAATACGATGTTTTGTTTGTTATATTTCAATATTCCAGAGAATATTATTCAGTGAATTATTCTTCACTCTTTAGTCTATTAAACAGATTATAAACCTAAAACTGTAGATTAACATGAAGTTAATGTCCTTTATTTTCTCCATTTGAAAACATTATTTTGATTATTGTTAATATCAGTGTTGCTGATGATGCTTTTTATAAATAAAATGTTGTTATTGTTGTAATTTGAAGATTAAATGTTACATGAAAGAATGTTAATTTTCAAAAGTTTTTTGTTGTTGTTAAGACGACTGAAAGAGAAGAATGGACTTCACTTTATAACAGTAAATAAATATCGGTTATCGGTACATAAATATACAAATAATCGGTATCGGTTATAAAAAATCAATATCGGTCGATCACTAGAATCATGTGGAAATGCGTCTAATTCGTCGATCGGTGCATCTCTAGTTTTGTTGCTTGTCTTGTGGATCCAGTAAAAGAATAAACGGTGTGTGTGTGTGTCTGTGGTAGAGCCGTCGGTGCTGCGGGGGGGGCTGTCTGGACACACAGATGCAGTCTGGGGTTTGGTCTACAGCTCGGCTCATCACAGACTGCTGTCCTGCTCCGGCGACGGGACGGTGAGGCTGTGGAGCGCAGCGGACACTGCGCCCGCCATCGCTGTCTTCAACCAGGACAAAGGTACTGAACACACACATCGGTTTGAAAGACATGTCTTGTATTTTATTTGGTCCAGAATTACCAAAATTTGCCATAAGATAAATATATTAAGTTTCTACAATATATAAATATATTGTGGAAACTTAATTTCCTGTAAAGCTGCTTTGCAACGATTGCATCGTAAATGATTGATCGAGTGATGATCGATCATGAAAATGATGATCGGGGGGGGGTTCTGATTGGTCAAAGCAGCACTTTGGGCGGCACCCTGAGCTCTGATAATATCCCAACGCATCCTATATTAGATGAATCAGATATGTATCTAGCAAACCCAGACATCACTACGTGACTTCAAATTAGCTTCTCTCTCTCTCTCTCACACCCTCACTTTTTCTGTCTGTCTCTCGCACGCACTCACTCTCTCACTCTCTCTCTCACTCACTCACTCACTCACTCACTCACTCACTCACTCTCTCTCACTCTCTCTCACTCACCAAACCCCAGACTGCATCTGTGTGTCCAGACAGCCCCCCCCCCGCAGCACCGACGGCTCTACTCACTCACTCTCTCTCTCTCACTCACTCTTTCTCTCTCACACCCTCACTTTCTTTCTCTGTCTCTCGCACTCACTCTCTCACTCACTCACTCTCTCTCTCTCTCTCACTCACTCTCACTCTTTCTCTCTCACACCCTCACTTTCTCTCTCTCTCTCTGTCTCTCGCACTCACTCTCTCACTCACTCTCTCTCTCTCACTCACTCTCTCTCACTCACCAAACCCCAGACTGCATCTGTGTGTCCAGACAGCCCCCCCCCCGCAGCACCGACGGCTCTACTCACTCTCTCTCACTCACTCACTCACTCTCTCACTCACTCACTCACTCTCTCTCACTCACCAAACCCCAGACTGCATCTGTGTGTCCTGACAGCCCCCCCCCCGCAGCACCGACGGCTCTACTCACTCACTCTTTCTCTCTCACACCCTCACTCTCTCTCTGTCTCTCGCACGCACTCACTCTCTCACTCACTCACTCTCTCTCACTCACCAAACCCCAGACTGCATCTGTGTGTCCAGACAGCCCCCCCCGCAGCACCGACGGCTCTACTCACTCACTCACTCTCTCTCACTCACTCACTCTCTCACTCACTCTCTCTCACTCACTCTCACTCTTTCTCTCTCACACCCTCACTCTCTCTCTGTCTCTCGCACGCACTCACTCTCTTACTCACTCTCTCTCTCACTCACTCTCACTCTTTCTCTCTCACACCCTCACTTTCTCTCTCTCTGTCTCTCGCACTCACTCTCTCACTCACTCTCTCTCTCTCACTCACTCACTCACTCTCTCTCACTCACCAAACCCCAGACTGCATCTGTGTGTCCAGACAGCCCCCCCCCCCCCGCAGCACCGACGGCTCTACTCACTCTCTCTCACTCACTCACTCACTCTTTCTCTCTCACACCCTCACTTTCTCTCTCTCTGTCTCTCGCATGCACTCACTCTCTCACTCACTCTCTCACTCACTCACTCACTCACTCACTCTCTCTCACTCACCAAACCCCAGACTGCATCTGTGTGTCCAGACAGCCCCCCCCCCCCCCCCCGCAGCACCGACGGCTCTACTCACTCACTCTCTCTCACTCACTCTCACTCTTTCTCTCTCACACCCTCACTCTCTCTCTGTCTCTCGCACGCACTCACTCTCTCACTCACTCACTCTCTCTCACTCACTCACTCACTCTCTCTCACTCACCAAACCCCAGACTGCATCTGTGTGTCCAGACAGCCCCCCCCCCCCCCCCCCGCAGCACCGACGGCTCTACTCACTCTCTCTCTCACTCACTCTCACTCTTTCTCTCTCACACCCTCACTTTCTCTCTCTCTCTCTGTCTCTCGCACTCACTCTCTCACTCACTCACTCTCTCTCTCTCACTCACTCACTCACTCTCTCTCACTCACCAAACCCCAGACTGCATCTGTGTGTCCAGACAGCCCCCCCCCCCCCCGCAGCACCGACGGCTCTACTCACTCTCTCTCACTCACTCTCACTCTTTCTCTCTCACACCCTCACTCTCTCTCTGTCTCTCGCACGCACTCACTCTCTCACTCACTCACTCTCTCTCACTCACCAAACCCCAGACTGCATCTGTGTGTCCAGACAGCCCCCCCCGCAGCACCGACGGCTCTACTCTCTCTCTCACTCACTCACTCTCTCACTCACTCTCTCTCACTCACTCTCTCTCACTCACTCTCTCACTCACTCACTCACTCACTCACTCACTCTCTCACTCTCACTCTCTCTCTCTCTCACTCACTCACTCACACACACACACTCGCATTTTTGCGCATATTGCCCAGCCCTACTTTGAAAAAACACGCATTTGGTAATATTTTGCTCGATGCGCCCTCTTGTGGCCTCAGGAGAGAAGCCAAAAGCTTTTTTTTACCTAACTGAATTTATGCCTTTTAAATTCGAATATAACTGAATACATTTTTTCAGCCAATTTGCCAGCCCTAGTTTACACTGATCCACCTGTTGTGCCATCGGCCCATTTCGCCGTGTGGTTTCTTGGCCGCCACAGACAATGTGTTAAAGACACCTGAGGTCTTGAAATACGGCATACTGCCTTAATGAAAGCCACATTGTAAACACTTTACAGTACCAGTCTTTTTTTATAGACCCTTGAACTTGACAAATGTCATCAGCCCATTTCAGGTTATATAAGGAAGTAGGTTATATAACACTAGAAATTGTAATGCATAAGCATGCAAAAAAATGCCCATGTAAATAGTTTCTTGTGTGCATGTAAAAGTTTTTTTTTTAGGGTGTCTATATGTTGGGGGGGGGGGGATTAGGGGGTCAAATATTTGTAAAAATATTCAATAAAAATATTTGCAGATTACTCTACTATATAGCTGAATATAATGCTCTATGATCCATTAATGTTGAATCTGGTCTGAAAAACTACTGAGAGGTTTGGAAATTTGAGTCTGGATTTTTTAAATGGAAAATATGAAGGAGCCCTGATTTTGTGAGTTGTTTTCTGTGCCGTTCAGAGCTGGGCGTCCCGTCGTCGGTGGATCTGGTGTGCAGTGATCCGGCTCACATGGTCACGTCCTTCACTAACGGCAGGGCGGGCATCTTCAACATGGAGACCCGACAACTAGTGCTGGAGCTTGAGTCGCAAGCCGCTGGAAAACCCGGTACGAGATTCATCCACAGAACCGAAACGTTTCTTGAAACTCATCCCTTTTAGTTTATTGCTACTTGACATAAAAAACCTATCTATGAATGTAATGATAATAGTCGAACCATCAATGAATGTAAAAGTCCCATGATGCTCTCTGACGTCGATGTGTTTGATGTTCAGATGAGCCGTGTCAGATTAATAAAGTCCTCAGTCACCCGACGCTGCCCATCACCATCACAGCACAGGAGGACCGACACATCCGCTTCTACGACAACAACACAGGTGAACAACACCATTAAACAGCCTCACTCCATTATTGATTATTCATGATGTGTTTGTTATTAATATGGGGATTATTAGTAGTATTTTAATAGATATGTCCATTTATATATGTGACCCTGGAGCACAAAACCAGTCATACGGGTCAATTCTGTGAGATTAAGATGTATGCATCATCTGAAAGATTAATAAATCATATTTCCATTGATGTATGGTTTGGACAATATTTGTAAATCTGGAATCTGAGGGTGCAAAAAAAATCGAAATATTGAGAAAATCATATTTAAAGTTGTTCAAATGACGTTTTTAGCAATGCATATTAATAATCAATAATTAAGTTTTGATATATTTACTAAATATCTTCATGGAGCATGATCTTTAATATCCTAATGATTTTTGGCATAAAATAAAAATTTATTATTTTGACCCATACAATATATTGTTGTCTATTGCTACAAATATAGCTGTGCTGCTTATGACTGCGTCTGTGCTCCAGAGACATATGCAGGTGCATCTTAAAAAAATATAATATCATGGAAAAGGTCTTTATTTTTTGTAAATTTTTTTGTAATTTAATTTAAAAAAGCAAACTTTCTTATATTCTATATTCATTGCACACAATCTGAAATATGTCAAGAGGTTGTTTTTTTTTATTATTATGTTTTCGACTTACAGTTTAGGAAAATAACAAATTAATGGAAGCAGTAATTAATATAAAAGGAGCACCAATCAAGCCTCGAGTGCATAAATAATGAAACCTACTTTGGAGATCTTGTTTTGTAAATCTTTTTTTGATTGATCTTTGAGAAAATATTCTAATCTTTTGCGATATGGATTTTTATGTTATTTCCTAAGCTACAGTTTTTATTTCATTTAATACATTTGGCCAAAATCTTGTTGGAAAAGATGATGCTGTATTGGATATGAAGACTAAATGCCAGATACCAGACTCTCTTCGCATTATTATAATTTTTTTAATAAAGAATAACCGGTTTTGGAACGGTAATAATAATACGGAGTTAAATGTTAAAATACAGATTCTTCTCCGAGTGAACCGATATAATAAAAAAAAAAACTATTTCCATTTTTAAACCCTGCTTATAAGAGACTTCTTTAAAAACATTTGAATTAAATATATATATATATATATATATATATTAGGGGTGGAAGCGTACGGTTCTCCACACACGGATCGGCACGCGCTAAGACCGCGGTTCAACTTAAATCTGACAAGCATCTGCAATATTGTTTATTATAAATAACACGTGAAACAAACAGGGTTCGGCTAACGTATGCTTCTGTTGACGAATGTGCATTCTGGCTTCCCAATACATCACAACAACAGCGATGAGGAAAAAGTGGACAAACCGTTCACTCTTGTTCAGTGCCGTATGCTGGAATATGAGCATTTATTCCATATTTCCCCTATATTACAAATATTAAGCTCTCTCTGAAGTATTGTGTTTGATGGACAAATTCACACAAAAATAGTCAAAATGCCCGTCTAGGTAAGTCTACTTTAGCAGACATAGCCGGCTGGATGTACAGTATCAGTGCATTCTCTTAAAGTGACAGTACTTTATTAATATTCATCAAACAGCAACAACTAAGAAATCACTCACTGCTCTTGATTGAATTGTGTTTGTAACTTTATTAAAGATGAATCTTTAATTTATACAGTCAAATATGCAGTGCTGTTTTACATTTTATTACTTTATTCAATTTCTGTAACTAAAATTTTATGCTAGACCTACCTAAAAAAAAAACTTAAAATCACGGTTTCTATTATTTGTATCTTTCCTCTATTGTATTTATTTGTGCTGTTGCTTGTAGTTAGATTATTCTTATTTTCGGAATAGTTTTTCAAAAATACCGAACCGTGACAAAACCGTGAAAAAGTTGCACCTCTAATATATATATATATATATATATTCTGTATAGTGATTTTTTATTTTATGTATATGTTGCTGTATCTTCTCAGGCAAGTTGATTCACTCTATGGTGGCTCATCTGGATGCTGTCACCAGTCTCGCGGTGGATCCCAACGGTCTCTATCTGATGTCTGGTAGTAAGTACTCGAGAACAAGGCATGCAAACACCTGTAATGGTGTGCTTTTATCAGGTAAAGCTCATAAACGGGTCAAAGACATCCGTTTGGCCCGTTACTCTGCATATGAGACCTGTATTGTTCGGTGTATGATGTATGTTCATGGTTTGACGTAGAGCGTGATTTTCGAACATTTGTGGTATTTTTATTGTACTAAGTAGGGCTGTGTTAATTTAGTGCGTTAATTTGTTGTGAATAATTATGGAAATAATTTGGTGTTAAAATGATTCATGCGTTTAACATAGCCACCCCATTTTTTTTAACGAATCAAGTGAGTCAGTGATTCAGTAACTCGTTCAGAAATCCAGTGACTTCCTTTGTTTCTGAACAAATCTACGTTTTTGAATGAATCGAGTGAGTCAATGATTCAGTGACTCGTTCACAAAGACAGTCACTGACTTCGGATCTGTATGAATCTATGTTTTTGAACGAGTCGAGCGATTCAATGATTCAGTGAGTCATTTATAAATGCAGTCACTTCGTTTCTGAATAAATCTGTTTTTGTATGATTTGGGTTAATCAGTGATTCAATGACACATTCATTAAGAGAAGTCACTGGCTTCGGTTCTGAATAAATCAGCCATTTGAACAAATTGAGTGAGTCAATGATTCAATGACTCATTCATAAAGAGAGTCAACTGGCTTATGGATCAGTTGTTTGAACGAATTGAGTGAGGCAATGTTTCAGTGACTAATACATGACTGCAATCACTTGCTTAGTTTCTGAACGAATCTACATTTTTGAACGGATTGGGTGAGTTGGTGATTCAGTGACTCGTTCATCAAGATGGTAACTTGCTTTGTTTATGAATAAATCATGCATTTGAACTAATCGAGTGAGTCAGGGATTCAATGTCTCATTCATAAAGACAGTCACTGGCTTATGAATCAGCTGTTTGAACGAATTGGGTGAGTCAGTGATTCAATGTCTCATTCATAAAGACAGTCACTGGCTTATGAATCAGCTGTTTGAACTAATCGAGTGAGTCAGTGATTCAATGACTCATTCATAAAGACAGTCACTGGCTTATGAATCAGCTGTTTGAACGAATTGGGTGAGTCAGTGATTCAATGACTCATTCATAAAGACAATCACTGGCTTATGAATCAGCCGTTTGAACGAATTGGGTGAGTCAGTGATTCAATGACTCATTCATAAAGACAGTCACTGGCTTATGAATCAGCTGTTTGAACGAATTGGGTGAGTCAGTGATTCAATGACTCATTCATAAAGACAGTCACTGGCTTATGAATCAGCTGTTTGAACGAATCGAGTGAGTCAGTGATTCAATGACTCATTCATAAAGACAATCACTGGCTTATGAATCAGCTGTTTGAACGAATTGGGTGAGTCAGTGATTCAATGACTCACTCACTATCACATTGATGTTCATATTTCAACATTCATAAAAAAAAAACAATGAATGCACATTGATGTTTCGTTGAATCAAAATATTTTTTTGTAATGTCTATTCAATAACACTCAGCGGATGTTGATTGTGTCCCAGGTCACGACTGCTCGGTGCGTCTGTGGAACATGGAGAGCAAGACGTGCATCCAGGAGTTCACGGCTCACAGGAAGAAGTTCGACGAGTCCATCAACGACGTGGCGTTCCACCCCACCATGTGCTACATCGGCAGCGCCGGAGCCGACGCCCTCGCCAAAGTCTTCGTATGACCTTTGACCAAAACGGCTTCCACAAACTGATGTGCGTTGAGGCCTGAATGATCCGGGCAGGCCTGGGTGCTCGAGTGGAGGTCAACAAACACGGAGGAACGCCAGAGGAACCTCCGGGAAGCGTCCCACACTTCTATAGTTTTAGTCCTCCTCTTGGTTTTTCCCCGCCTTGCGTTCGCTCCTTTTTAACGACGTGCCTTTTGCTTCAAACAGTCTCGCGAAACGCGGATCCTCTTCGAGGGAAAAACGAACCCTGTCCGTGTTTCATGCGTCAAAATTATTCTAGCTTCTCACAAAATCTCGATGGGATGCATGAGAAATTAAATGCATTGAATTAAAAGACTCATGCATTTCTTTGTCTGGCAGACGATGATTTCAAATTGTACATAAAAATACTAAATTTCTCATCATCATCCGACTCCAAAAATCAAGAAAATAAAGCATTTTTTTGCATTGTGGCATAGTTTATAAAATGTCATAATGTAACTATTAGATCGAAAAATGTTGTTTATAATTTCTGTGGTTTTGTGGTGAAATACGTCCTGGATGATGCTCTTGAGATCAACTCTTAAACAACCGTTCACCGTCTCGGTTTAGTGCCGCGTTAAGCTGTTATTTTACACATAAACCTGCCGTTTTACAGTCGATCCGGTAAAACTCGCCCGTTCTGTGAAATCATCTCAACATTGTGATGTACCAACAAACACGGAGACAAAAGTTTAGATTTAGAGCCGTTATTGAATATTCGTTAAACTTAGTCAAAGTGCGCAGAAGTCTTATAATTAATAGTTTGAATGTGTTGCAGTTTTTGACAAGCTGTACTCAAAGTACAATGATTCGGAAGTCAATGTTTATTTATTTTTTACTGTTTTGCCTGTGATGCCATTAGGACTTTGCTTCAGGAACACCTTCATCTGGTTCCTCGCCGTCTCTACCTGCACAGGTGGTGGTTCGTGCATTAGCTGAACAAAGCTATTTTATATGTAATAGTTGGAAGCAGATACTAGTGTTTTTTATTAGTGTGTGACTGAGGTTGCAAACAGACCGTGACCCGGGTTTCCTGCAGGTTGAGGTTTTTTATTTTACTTCTGGTTTATTTGAATTCGTCTGTGATTACTTGAACTATCTGGGTGTGTGTGTTTTTAACTGCTAGGGTAGAGATTTTCAGCTTTTATCGGGAATCGTTTGCCTTTAACTGATGACATGAGCACTACAAGATGAGTGTTTGTGTGTTTCCTTCAGGTCTGTGAAAGTGACGCGAGTTTGCTACTCTACCAAATGATGTAAAGGACTAGTTTTGACGAACATGAAATCGCTGTTTACTCACCTTCATGTCACTGCAAACCAATGGAAGCTTGTTTCTGACACAGGATAAAGAAATGTCGGATTTGTGAGGAAAAAACTCGCAATTATTTATTTTTCTCAGAATTATGGGTTTGTATCTCACAATCGTTTTTAATTGTTTTTCCTGCCATGATTAAAAAAAGTGTTTATTGCAACAACAAAAAAAATTCTTAAAATGTGCAAAAATTTTTTCGTCACAGAATTATTATTAGTATTTATTTTTATTTAAAGGTAAATGCAGATTTTATCTCATAATTATGACTTTTAGAATTGTAAGATCTAAAATCGTTAGATAAGAAGTCACAATTATAATTTTTTTATTCTGTGTCAGAAGTAAAAAAATAATAATTGCAAACTCAAAATTTGGGAGTAAAATCAGAAATGAGAGATAAAAAGTCGCAATAGCCTTTGTTTTTAATTCTATGGTCAAAAAAATCAGAATTGCGAGATGTAAAATCTAAATTATGACCATCAGAATACAAGGAATTTTTTTTATTATTGAGTTTATTTCTTGCAATTTAGAGTTTATATATTTGAACTCTGACATTTTTCTGAATTGCATGATAATAAAAAGTCGTAATTACCTGTTTTTATTAATTCCATGGTGTAAATTTAAAAAAACTGAATTGCATGATATATATTACAAAATTCTCAGAAAAAAGTCAGAATTGCGACGTTAACTTAGAATTGCGAGGAAACGTGCAAATTATATCCGGCAATTCTGAGTATATATATATATATATATATATATACGAGTTTATATTAAACTCAGAATTGCAACTCGCAATTACTTATTTTTCTCAGAATTATGGGTTTGTATCTTACAATTGTTTTAATAGTTTTTCCTGCCATGATTTTAAAAAAAAAAAGTGTTTATTGCGACTTTTAATTTTTTTTCTTAAAATTTGCACAAAAAAAATCGGCACAGAATTATTATTAGTTTTTTTTTTATTTAAAGGTAAATGCTGATTTTATTTCATAATTTTGCATTTTATAATTGTAAGATCTAAAATCGTGAGATAAGAAGTCACAATTATTATTTTTTATTCTGTGTCAGAAGTAAAAAAAATTATAATTGCAAACTCAAAATTTGGGAGTAAAATCAGAATTGCGAGATAAAAAGTCGCAATAGCCTTTGTTTTTAATTCTATGGTCAAAAAAAATCAGAATTGCGAGATGTAAAATCCATCAGAATACAAGGAAAATTTTGATTATTGAGTTTATTTCTTGCAATTTAGAGTTTATATCTTTGAATTCTGACTTTGTTCTGAATTGCATGATAATAAAGTCACAATTACCATATTCTAATATGTGGAGAACCGAAGCTACCTTTCATCGAGGATTCGATCGACATGACGGCGATTAAACGGCTCTTTTTCATTTTTGCGTTCTATTCCTTTAAATCGAAGCGCGTTTGACGTTGAGCGCCGGTTTCGAGACGTTACTAGAGAACCGTGTTTTCGTACTAGTAAATATATTTTCGGATTTCGTTAATTTTGGTGCGTATTAATTTTAGATATACAAGAAAGAATCTCAATATGTATAGTTTTAAAGTATTGATCAACAATCTATTTATGAACCAGAATACCGTGTAACTAACAGTGAAGATTAACCAATATTTGTGATGCTAGTCGTGCGGGAGAGTTTAGTTTGCGCCACCTGCTGGTCAGAGATGGGAACTGTACAGCTGACTCGGCTACTGGAGATATACTAAAGTGCTACGCGGTTTGGTTATTGATCGATTAACGTGCTTACCGGAAACATCAGAGTATTTGAAGGGAACGATGACGCGGTTCGATCGGACGATCGCAGAACTTTTAACCCTTTGGTTGTATAGAGAGAGTTTGGAAAGATCGTGTTAATAAATGCTATACTCCTCTTGTACATATTTTATTATTGGTATTACTGTTTATTCTTGATTTCTCGTTGTATTCTCTTTTTTTCCTCAGATGGACATTTATCAATATAATACAATAATAAAAGGATATGTTGTATTTCATATGCGTGTGTTTTTTTACGTTTACAGGTTCCTGCGCTGATGGTATTTTCTTCATGCACTTAACTCTTAACGAAGGCACTTTATTTGTGTGTAAATTATAAAAATGTGAGCCGGGACCTCTGGTTTCCTCATTTTTTCTGAAGAAAGATAAACATGTATAGTGATGAAATCCGAAATATTAAATATCACAGATGTATATTTACCAAGTAATGCGCTATTTTGAAGAGGGGGGGGGGTAAAATGGCAATTTTCACCTGAGATTCAGAGCCAAATTTACAAGTGGATAAATATGACTTACGAAAGATTGCAGCATCATTATAATATTTCTACACAGAGATTAGTATGTATATTAATCAAATCTGTTGACTTTAGCAATCTGTGTCGCATTATGTGCCAATGCTGACCAATCAAAAAAGGGGAAAGAGCACTTTTCATTTTTTTCACCAAAGTTTGCATCCCTGTACTTCAAGAAGTATTAACGTTATCTTAAAGCACTTTTCAATTTTGCATCTTAACAAACTTTTCTTTTGCCGTCTTCATTTTTAATGCCCTGTATGGTTCGGGTTCAGAGATACTGGCATCTCAATATGGCTCCAGGAGTAAATTATTACACTTTCAGTGGTCAAAAAACCAAATGTGGGTTATAATTATGAAATACACTTTGGTGGAAAAACTTGAAAAAGTGCTCTTTCCCCATTTTTGATTGGTCAGCATTGGTACATAATGCGACACAGATTGCTAGAGGCAGCAGATTTTATTAATAAACCTACTATTCTCTGTGTAGAATTATTATAATGATGCGGTCATCTTTCTGAAGTCATATTTATCCTCCTGTAATTTGGCTCCAAATCTCAGGTAAAACTCCCCCCCCCCCCCCCTTCAAAATAGTGCATTACTCAGTAAATATTCATGCAAATCAACGCTATACTCTGATTTGTGAAGATCTATGTTAATTTGTATTAATTGAAATGGACTGATCTACTATAAGATGAAATGACGGTCCATATTAGCAGAAGCACTGCTTCGTGAAGCTTCGAATCTTTTGATTCGGTTCAGTGACTCGGTACGCGAATCAAACCGACAAAGTCACGTGGTGTCAGTAAACCAGGCGTTTCCAAATTTCAATGTTTTTTACCTGATCTCGGATCGGTTTGATAAATTCATAGACGTTTTAATGAGACATTTCAGTATTTAAGATGAAGAGTCGTTATTAAGTCTCTCTTATTGGCCTGTTTAGACAAGCCCTCCAAGAAACGAACAAAAACCTGCAAACTAATTAACAGACGTTTCATATTTGGTATTAGATTATCATTTAATATATAATACGTTCAATAAACATTTGCAATTGGTGTTTTAAGCACGTCTGGCTTGATTTGTGCTGCAGGTGTCACGAGCGCTTCGAATCAGTGAATCATTTCGCAAAGGAGTTGATTCAAAGATTCGGTTCGTCCATTCTGAGATGTGGCCACCAGGTGGCGCTGCAGGTTAATTTAAACAGTATTATACATGTTTGAGTAAAACTAAAAGCAGTCATTGCCAGAAATTATGTTTTTCTTTATACTTGTCTCCATTATAGAAATACTTCTATTGTATTTATTTATTTAGGCTATTTTATTTGTTACTACTAGTAATAATAATTGTTTTATTTCTTAGTTTTTATAGTGTATCCCTTCTAAGAACTACATAAACATAATGCATATTTATTTATTTACTTTGATAATAATAATAAATTCTAATAGTAGTTATTTTCTATTTAAATATATATATATATATATTTTCTTTACACATGATAGATTAAAAGTTAAATTAAAAAAGTTAAAAGGTAAATTATTATTTTTATCACTTTAAAAGAGATCATCTTTGTAAGAACTACCATCTAAAAGTTTGGGGACAGTAATTGTTTTTATTTTTATTAATATTAATATTTTTATTCTTCAAGGCTGCATTAAATTGATCAAAAGTGACATGTTATAAATTATTTATATTTCAGATAAATGCTGTTCTTTTGAACTTTCTATTAATCTGTGAATCATAAAAAATTTAAATACATAATTTTCACAAAAAATAATGTGCAGTAAATATTGTGACGCTGGAGTAATGATGCTGAAAACACAGAAATAAATTCATTTATCACATATTCACACAGAAAACAGCTGTTTTAAATTCTAATAATATTTCAACATTTTCACTGTATTTCCAGATTTATATATTAATAATATTAATCTATATAGACACTAAAGCAGCAAGAATGGAAAGAGAAATGTATTTTCAAAATCATCAAATAAAGGCTAAATTTGACTTAATGACCAAGTGTCACAAAATATGATAAAGCAATAATACAGCACGATTAGAGCTCATTTGTTTACACATTGGTTAATGCATTAATATTATATTTTTAATAAAGTTCATGTCTGTTCATTTGATAATGAAAAAAACTATTAATTCCAGAGCAAATTAATAAATATCATAACATACTGAATATTATCAAAAGCCATAATAATACTAATCTTGTAAAGAAATCAATATAGCACCAGGCCCTGGCCAGTATAGATAACGCTAGTATTATTTATGTATGTATATGCTTTTTATTGCTAACTTTAAAAAAAATTATTTGTCTTGTCATTAACTAAAGTTTACAAATAAAGCTTTTTTTTATATAAGATTAATAAAAGGCATAAATTCTCTGAATTTTTTTAATAAAGTTTGCTACCAGTTTACTTGAAGCCTTAATATTGCATGCATTATAAATACTGTTATTGTGTTATCATAGCAATTTATGATCTTTATTTTATATGGATAATTATAACATGCCTAATAAACATAAGTAAAATGCATCAAACATAAAAATATTATAATGCATTTGAACTTTGCTTACGAAG
Source organism: Oxygymnocypris stewartii (assembly GCA_003573665.1). Taxonomy (NCBI): domain Eukaryota; kingdom Metazoa; phylum Chordata; class Actinopteri; order Cypriniformes; family Cyprinidae; genus Oxygymnocypris; species Oxygymnocypris stewartii. The sequence continues at coordinate 26,036 of QVTF01005275.1, forward strand.
AGATAATACGTTACATTATGACTACATTAATAACACAAAGATGTTATGATTTCTTTACTCAGATGAATTGCATATAAATACATGTAATTGATAACTTTGATAAAAATCCCATACTTTCATTAATGTTAACAGATTTTTTAAATGTTGAAATTAACGTTAACTAAGATTAATAAATGCTATTAAATCTGCATATAAACACAAAACTGTCTTTATTAAAGTTGACACACACACACACTTATTAAAAAAACAACAGTTCACATTTACAAAAATAGCTTTTCATGCTGTTTATGATTATGGTGATATTTCATAAAGAAGCTGAAATAAAAAAGTAGTGCTGGGCAATTATTAATCGCATCCAAAATAAATGTTTTTGTTTACATAATATATGTGTGTACTGTGCATATGAATATATAAATACACACACATGCATGTATTTAAGAAAAATGTGTTATGTTTATATATTAAAATATTTATATATAATATTTACTATGTATACAGCACACACACATATGTGACCCTGGAGCACAAAACCAGTCATAAAAGTAAATTTTCTGAGATTGAGATTTGTGCATCATATGAAAGCTGAATAAATCATATTTCCATTGATGTATGGTTTGGACAATATTTATAAATCTGGAATCTGAGGATGCAAAAAAAATCTAAATATTGAGAAAATCATCTTTAAAGTTGTTCAATTTAAGTTCTTAGCAATGCATATTAATAATCAATAATGATATATTTACTAAATATCTTCATGGAGCATGATCTTAATATATAATGATTTTTGGCATACAATAAAAATCAATAATTTTGACCCATGCAGTATATTGAATATTGCTACAGATATGACTGGTTTGTGCTCCAGGGACACATATTACATAAAGAAACCCGTTATTGTGGACGTGATTAATGCGAGTCTACAGTCTGGCGCACTCGGACTCGGGCGAGTCTGGCCGCTCCGGCGCGTCGATGAAGAACACCGGTTTCACCTGCAGGGGGCGGAGCCTCCAGGTGACAGTCGGGGGGGTTCTGCTTCTTGTGTAGTTGGTGGTTCTCCTCGGCTCTGCATCTCTGGCCGTCCGTCTTGGCCTTGATCTTCTTGAAGCGCTTGAGCTTGACGGCGTCTTTGGCCTCGCCGCCGCAGGGCAGCAGCACGCTCACGTCTCGCCGGAACTTGGAGCTCAGGCCGAAGTAGATCAGAGGGTTGTAGAAGCTGGCGGATTTGGCGAAGAGCCGCGTGAAGATGCTGGTGAGGCTGGGCACGTGGAAGCCCCCAGGCTGACCACATGGACACGACCGCGTACGGAGACCAGGCCAGGATGAACGCCGTGCAGATCACTATAGACACCTGACAAACGACCACGGCCTGGAGTTTAACAGCTGATGAGCAGCATGTGATGCCCTTCACACGTGTGAGAAACCCTCCGAAACACCTCGATCAGACACCGAACAGAGCTTTCACACACACACACACACACATATAATACACATTATACTTACAAATATATATAGACATTTTCAAATATAGATAATATATGATTTCAAATGATTACTATATATCATTTTGTGGATTTAAAAAAATTAATATATAAATAAATAAATATGAATATTAAAATATTACTTTAAATGATTATATATATATATATAAATTGTGTATTTTAAAATATTAATATATTAAATATGTTATATAAAATATATACATTTTTTAAATATAAAAAATAAAATATAGATAATATATGATTTCAAATGATTACTATCATTTACTGGATAATTGCTATGATTTAGTGGATTTTAAAATATTAATATATAAAAAATAATATGTTATAAAAAAATATAACTACACATTTTAAAATATGAATACTAAAATATAGATATACATTTAGTGGATTTTAAAATATGAATATATAAAAAATATCTAAATACAAATTAAAAAATATGAATATTACAATATAGATATTAAGATAGGATTTTAAATGATTATTATATATATATATGTATATAAGATTTTCTGTAACTTAAAATATTAATATATTAAAAATATATATTATATATTATTTATATATAATTTGTGGAATTTAAAATATATAAATATATGAGGTTTTTTTAAATAATAAAAAATGTGGACTTTTCTTTTCAGATTGCAAGTTTATATCTTAGACTTTTTTTGGGTTTCCCACCATGGAATAAACTAATTTACTAATAATAATAACAATAATAATTTATTGCATTTCAAAAAAGAAAGAAAAGAAAAAAAACAATTCTGACATTTTGCTCAGAATTTTAAATGAAAATTTAGAATTGTGAATGAAAAAATTATTTCAGAGTAAATAAATATGAGCATATAGAATATTACAAAATTCTTAAACATGAATTGTGTAAAGAAATATCAATATATAAACAATAAAGATCATTTTCATGTACTTTTTATTAACCTCTATTTAACTCGATTTTTAATAAATACACTGAATTTATAACTTATACATTTATAATAATGCATTTATTATTACAAAATGAAGAATGAGTGTGAAAAAATATGTTTTTGTTTCCTTACCTAATAATACATAATGATTATTAAAAAGTTGTAATTATTTATTTTTATTCCATGACGGTAATAAGCTTCCATTATGTAATAAAAGTTTTTTTATGTAAAACTTGTTTATGACCCATTTGGTTATTATTTTAAGTAATATGAGAGTAAATTAATAAATCTCAACATATTGTATATTATTATCACAAGCCTTAAAATTGTGCAAAAAAATTTTTTTTACATTTATATTAAATATAAAAAACATTTTTATTTAAGTATTTTTAGTAGATACATTAAAATGAGAACTTAAAATACAAAATATTGCATGGTTTAATTATTACTCTAAAATGAAGAATAAATCTGTCCAGTCTTTTAACTGGTTGTGTGTCTGAGTGTAATGTGACCCTGGAGCACAAAACCAGTCATAAGGGTTAACTTTTCTAAATCTGAAAGCTGAATAAATCATATTTCCATTGATGTATGGTTTGTTATGGTCGGACAATATTTGAAAATCTGGAATCTGAGGGTGCAAAAAAATCTAAATATTGAGAAAATCATATTTAATGTTGTCTTAGCAATGCATATTACTAATCAATAATTAAGTTTGATATATTTATGATACAAAATATCGTCATGGAACATGATCTTATTATCCTAATGATTTTTGGCATTGAAAAAAGTATAATTTTGAGCCATACAATGTATTGTTGTCTATTGCTACAAATGTAGCTGTGCTGCTTATGACTGCTGCAGGGACGTGATATAATGTAACGTTCTTGAGCTCGGAGACTCACGATGGTGACGTCTCTCTCGATCTGCGCTGTCTGTCGGTCAGGTCTCTCTCGGCTGAC
>QVTF01005276.1:0-20000 GCA_003573665.1 Oxygymnocypris stewartii
GGCTACGGTGACCTCGGAATAAGAAAGAAACAGACTAATATTAGCATAGATGCCATTCTTCTAACGATGTAACAAGTACATCGGGTGTTTTGGGAAGTGTTCCCGGTTTCCCTGTTGACCTAATTAATGCAGCCTAACAATCCTTTAACGGATTTGAATTATATAAACGCGATAGTGTGTCATGTGTACGTCATGTGCATGCAATCAGTCTACAGCTGTTTAATATATGTACACAGCAGTATATTCATATATGTGCCCAGGGGCGTCATGCACTCATTATTTTTGAGGGTTGTCACGTGACACACAGCAGCCACACTAGCACATATGTTGTTTTGTTTATTTTATTTTAAACGTTCCCAAACGCATTATATCATGAACTATCTCGATTCTCACCTTTTATAGATTATGTTGATCAATAGTGGGCGACGGTGAAAGTAACCTAATAATGTAATAATCTATTAACTATGCATAAAAACCTATTTGTTTATGAGTGTCATGCCATAACATATTTTTTATATGACTGACTTTATATTTAATGTGAATAAAATCAAGTCAGGCTACTAATCATAACACTTTCATTGTACAGAAAGAGAGCAAAGAACATTTTTACTGACAGTCTAGTTCAAACACTCAAAAACACTTGAAGCTGTTTACAATATGAAATGTATATCTTACAGATTAATACACACAGTTGCACTTTGATGTTTCTGACGAGATATTTCAACAGAAAGAGGTATTCAGTCAGAGAGCGAGTGATGAAAACATGGGCGTTTTAGCGATGACTCATCTGAACATCTTTGATTGGTCATTACATTCATAAACTCAACAGAATTGTGTGTGATTGGTTATAATACAACGCTGTTCAAACGCGTCTGTATCTAGCTCAGCGCCAGTCAGCCTAACGCAGATTTGAATTTAGCAGTTGATGATATGACGCACTGAACGATCTAATCATGCTGGTGTTATTGTATTAAATATAGAAAAAAATAATCTGCTATTTTGTTTTGTCTTTTGGAATCTGCATTCAAAATCCACTTGACTCAAAAATATGAGTGGGTTCATGCCCCCTCACTTTGAATGGGCATGACGCCTCTGTATATGCCCGTTTCCCTCATCTGAGTCTAACGAGCCACAGCGCACAGCTCTACTCTAACATTCAGAGCCAGTGGCAGGTCAGAGGTCACAGACAGAGCGTTGGCACATCAGACTCATATGCAGACAGACAACAGTATTGTGATGGCAGTGATTACCAGCAATGGATATCCTTGAACAAGTGTGTTTCTGTAAATGAACTCCCAGTCTTCTAGTTTAGGTAGCAAAAGATACTATACATATTTAATATTTGCAATAAATATTGTATAGCTACAGCATTACTAGGGCTACATGCTCACAATAGGCTCTCTCTCTCTGTATGTGTGTGTGTGTGTGTTTGTTTGTTTGTGTGTCTGTGTACCCATCCTCCCCATGGGGTATAACATATGATACTCCCTGACTTAAAATCCAGGGCATACGCACACATTGTGACTTCTAATAAATGTTTTTGTGGAGTTAAATGTATTTAGAAATAAATGGCAGACCACTCTCTCTCTCTGTCTATTTCTTTCATGTATATTTGAGGAGCACTAATGCATTTGTAGTGTCTTTCTGCCTCTGCTCATCACTTCTGAATTACAGCAAATGACAGACCGTCTTTCTTTCAAAAATTATACATGCATGTGCGTGCCATTTTCCGGCAAACTGAGTTTAATGATTTTTACATTGAGAGCTCTTCTAATCCTCAAGTCTAAACAAACAATTTACTCACATACACACAAATGTATAAAGCAAGTCTTTCTAGCCCCGTCTCTCTTTCAAACATGCACTCTCTCCTGCTTTTCCATCATGTGTATTTAAGACCGCACGCTGCACACGGAACGATTTTTACGGGAGTTTATATGGGTTATTCTGTGGATAAGCTGAATTAGTCACGTTCCAGAGTGGCTCCAGTGGAACGTTCCCTGATCTGTCTTTTGGTTGGTTTGCTTTGAGTGAGCTTCTCCTCATGTCTTTCTCCTGACAGCTGGAATCCTAACAGGGAATAAGCACATCCCTAATCCTGTGTGAAGTGAGACCACGGAGCTATTTATGCTTTACAGAACGTCTTCAGCTATCGTGCTTGAAGTCACTGTGAAAATTGAAATTTCTTATTTCTTTATGGACTATCGCAATGTTTATTTGACATGATTTATCCTTGCATATCTGATTTTGTTTATTTAATTTATTGTTGTTTTAATCAAAAACATCAACTTCCCTCTCACTATGACAGCTCTGATGATGACCTGTCAATCACAAGAAAGCGCAAACAACAGCAATCCAATGATCCAATCAATACTCAGTGGATAAAGTCAAGTCCTGTCCTACATATTTTTCCTGTTCGAGGAGATTCTTCACTCAGATATACAGTAAGGAAGAAAATGAATGAACGAATGATGCATTTATATAGCGCTTTGTGTATTGTTGTACACCCAAAGCACTTTACAATCATGTGGGTGGGTCTCTCCTCAACCAACACCAGTGTGCAGCATCCACTTGGATGATACAAGGATGGTGCTTTTTGACAGTATAGTGTCCCGTCACTACACTGGGGCGTTAGGACCCACACAGACTGCAGGATGAGCACCCCCCCCTCACTAACACCTATTCAAGGTTCAAGGTTTTTTTTATTAGTCACATACTCCGTTATACAGAATATAATCAGTAGTGAAATGTAATGTCTTCCAGCAGCAGCCTAGTTTTCCCAGGAGGTCTCCCATCCAGGTACTGACCAGCTCAATCCTGCTTAGCTTCAGTGGGCAACCGGTCTTAAGCTGCAGGGTGATATCACGCTTTCTGTTTCATGCCGACTTTAACCCTCATGTTGTGTTCCGGTCATTTTGATACGGTGAGGATTTTCTTTTTCCTTTCATTTCTATCACATTGGACTAAAACTTACTGACTTTTCTTACATGGTGTATAATAACTTATAACTTGGTAATTTCTGAATGTTTATAACTTACAATTTAGTACCCCCCCCCCCCCAACTTGTTACTCTTATGAGTTAAAGCGTAAAAATATATTACGTATAATAACTTAGTCATTCTTTATGTTTTATTATTTTATTATGTTAACACATTTTGGATACAATATTTGTATTAACTTATCTTGATTTATTTAATTGATAAAAAAAAAGAAAAAAAAAAAGCAAAGAACAATCCAAGATTTGGTGATAATATAGCATAGTGAGAGATTTACCAGCAATTTTAAAAAGGCTGGTCATATTTGACCGGGGACATCACATTTCACATAAGGTGAATGATTTTCAGCACAGCAAAAGGGTTAAAAACGATAAGTCTATTTGAACATATTCTAATATTCTGATTGCTATGATTGAATGGGCTACTATTTGCCTGCTTTTTTTCTAAAATAGCATTTATATTTTTTTACTTTATAGAAACAATATTCATTATACAACCATACTCATTTCAGAACTTGAATATGCTACAGTGTTGTCTGCACATGACTATATTGCATTGCATGTTTAATTGAGCATTCATTAATCACACAAGTGTGTCTAATTGTTGAAAAGTTACAGAGTTCACAATGTGCTGCATAACAGGAATGACCCTCTTAACCCTTGGCGGACAATAAAGTGTCGAGAAGGACGTGGCTGATATTACTTCCAGTTAATTTGTGCCAGAGGAAATGGAATATAAAAAACACATTGTCTTCCTTCACTTGCAATGCATATGCAAGTATTTGTGTATAAAATATGTTTGTGAGTGCTGCCACACATTTGTCATGATGACGTTTATAAGTTAGAGTCTTTGCCAAAGAACGATTACAAATTATGTGTATTATCTTGGATATGTGATGCATATAATAAGCATCCTGTACTGGTCCAAAACATAATTTTGTATAGTCTAAAGATATTTCTTGTGTTTAACTGGCTTTAAGGCTGTGTGTGTGTGTGTGTGTGTGAGAGAGAGAGGCTGTGTGAAAGCACTTATATGGAGATTGTTCAGGTGTGTTTTATGCTAATTCTATCTGATGGCACGCCCTCTCTCATTTAGAGTAACCCAGATTCATCAACATGCAATGAGGGTCAGAACAAATTGATGTGCATGTGTCAAATTTTTGCATTAGTGTTTTGTGCACATAAATGCCTAAATTAAAAGCAGCTATTAGTGAATGAGGCTCATGCATTGTGGGATATAGTAGGCCATGTAGAATGCTCTGTTGTATGCTGCACATTTTGGGAATAGTGTCATTCTTTTAATTAAAACATTTCAAATTTATGAACAAAAACATATTATGCTTAGTATACTTGCTATTTTGATGTTTTTTTGTGTGTGTGGGTCTTAAAAAGTTCTTACGTCTTAATTAATCTTAAAAAAGTACATTCAAAATCTTGTTTTCTTAGAAATTGAACAAAATTGAGTTTATGCCTTAAACAAGAACAAACAGTGGGTCAATGGGGGATAAAAACTTGTTTTTACTTTGAATTAAGTTGTTTTTCATGAGCCCATTGGCAGACATAATCAATTTCTGATAAACAAGACTTCTTATTTATGTCATTTTGCTTCTCAAGCCAATTATCTTTAGACATTTGCTTTGGAAAACAAGACAAACATGCTGAAGAAGAGCATCAGTTTTTTTTCATTGTGATCAAGGTACAGTAAAAGTTATTTCAATATTCTAGTAGTTGGGTGCCGACTTTTGTAGCATTGCTAATAGAAGTCATTTACAATTAGAGACCATATTGACATATTGTGTTCCATTCCATTCATTTTGTCTTTACTTAGTCTTAAAAAGTCTTAAATGTTTCTTCATAAAACCTGCAGTAACCTTTTTCTACAAAAGATATGCTACATTTTCTGAGAATCAAAATTGCATAAGAATTTTAAAAGACTACGAGTCTTCAATATAACAATTTTTATTGACAGATTTCTCCTGGTTTAAGCACAAACCTCATTTAGTAGAGTTCATGCGTGATATTTTTTTAGCATGTATGATGACAAGACAAAGAAAATCTGATTTTTGCCATGTGTCTGTAATGCACAGAACGATGTCTCATTATTACATGGACCTAGCTGTTTTCCTGATGTGTTTTTCTGTCTTTAGCTTGCGTCAGCTCTATTTAGTGGAAGCGATGCTTCCTCCAACATGCTGAGATGTTTATGTCAGTGCTGTGGGCCACACTTTTTACTGTTACCCAGTGAATGCTGCTCCAGATCTCTGCAGTAATTACTTTGCAGTAGGTGCTTTAGCTCACAATAAGAGAGCGAAAACTTAACAAGACGACTTACAATAGAGGCATGGGAGCGATAACGAGACGGAAAAACCTGTCCAGATTCAGCCTCAAACGTGAAACAGCTAAACAAAGAAGGTTTGCAGGATTTTGGGCTGTTTTTTTCCCTCATGTTTGGGGGTTTTGCTCCGGGTTTTGGCAGACAGATACAGTGGACTGTGAAAGAGCGGGAGATTGTTAAGATAAATAGTTGATGAATTCTGAACATATTCATAGGGGTGAAAAAGTGAGAGAGAAGAGATGGGAAATGTATCTTTCTTGTTAGCCGCCGAGGCCAGACTTCTTGGCTCTGTTTCACTGAGCCTCAGTTGGTGAAAGAAAAGAGGGAGAGGAGGAGAGTTGATTGAGAGATAATTGAGAAAGCCAGACAGAAAATACAATGAAAATGTTCACGCTTGCTTTCATTAAGCTTTGCAGAGGAATTCTACGTCAGTTACATATTCTAATGTTTTTAGTTTAACATCTAACATCCATTTGAGTTGACGAGAGGCCGGTCTTGTCATATTTCATCTGGTGATGGGCTTTTACTCTTTTTTTTGTCTGGCATGTGCAACTGAAACTCTCGGGCTTTCACTGCTGTTTGCTCTCACTGTACTGTGTACAATTCACAGTAAATATACCTGAACCGCAATAAACCCTGTTTGACAATCACGTTTACAGTTTGTGAGGGAGGTAGAAAAGTCATATGTTGCAGACAGGAAACAGCAGTGTATTATGCATTATTAGAATAAATGATAGTGAGAATAAGGCACTGTTGTAATGCATCAGTAGAATCTGGACACTACTTCATATTTTACAAAGACAGAAACACAATTAAACACCGCTCTCATAACTTATCTTCTTTCTTTCTTTCTTTCTTTCTTTCTTTCTTTCTTTCTTTCTTTCTTTCTTTCTTTCTTTCTTTCTTTCTTTCTTGTCTTTTGGTGTTTTCTATTTGGTATTTTCTTGTATTTTCTTATTCATACTTTTCTTCTCTTTTTCTTCCTTTCTTCTTCTACCATTTCTTCTCTCGTAATTTTTTTCTTTTAATTTTTGTTCCACATCCTATTCCATTTTTTTCTTCTTATATTTTTGTTCTGTTTTTGTTTTACCTCTTCTTCATATCCTTCCTCGTCTTCTTTGTATTTCTATTCTTCGTCTTCTTTTTCCTCTTCTCTTTTATTGTTTTCATCTTGTTTGTTTCTTCTTGGCTGTTCTATGATCTTAATTCATCTTTTCTCGTCTTACCTATCCCTTCTCTCTCGTCTTCTCATCTGGTCTCACCTCTTGATCTTGTCTTTTCTCTTTGACATCTTGTCTCTTTCTCTTTCTCCTTCTCTCATCTCTTCTCTTTCTTGCCTTGTGTCTATCTGTTTGTCCTCATCTTGTCTCGTCTCTCCTCTTTATTTGTACACTCCTGTCTGGTATCTCTACATCTGAAGTCCTGTGGCCACTTGAGTGTCTTTCCCACAGAGCACAGTGGTCAATGTCAACCAATACATGATCAATAAGGACATGTAGCTCTCTCTCCCGTTTGCGCGCGCAGCGCGCACACACACACACACACACACACACACAAAATCCTGCATCGGGTGTGTGTTTACAGATGATGTATGTGTTTACAGCATGTGCCTGTTTCCCTGAATGTTGAATATGGATATTTATTTTAGTTAAACTCTTAAGATCTGACCTTTCCTTCCTTTCTTTCCTGCTCTCTTTCTCACTCTGAGGGAGTGGTCATTTACATATGGCCTAATTCTGAAGAGAGAGAGAGAGAGAAAAAACATTCAATGATGTTCAATGTTCATTTATCTCTCTAGGGCTGGAGAGAAAGAGAGAAAGAGAGAGATAAGCTTTGGCATTAATTAATGATGGTAATATTGCAAATGGGTGCCAGGGTACCAGCATCATTGCAACACTTAAAGCATAATATTTTAAAGAGTGTTTTGTGCTTTAAAAGCCATGCACACTTTGCAGAAATAGATTTTTCTATATAAACAAAAGAGTGAGTTTTAATATAAACAAACAAATTTGCACAGCACTTCGAGGAATTATAACAACACCCAGTGTTTTGTCCTAAATCTGTGCATTGTGACGGCGGCGGTGGCTTATTTATTTCTGTGCCAGGTTTTGGAGCAGCTGTGCCGGCTGCAGGTGGAAATGCTGAATTTCGGTCCTCTAAAAACATAAAGCTTTGCTCTCAAACGCTGGGAGACTGCAACCATACCCTCCAAAACGACATTCAGCACCCTCAACACTCAACCTAGCCATAGTTAGTGCATTTGAAACGCTCAAGAGGATGTGGACAGGCTCACCTGTTTTTCTGGCATTTTAGGGATGAGGATGTACTTGACTTAATAGTTACAGTGTGGCTCACAGGAGACGTGATCATGGTATTCACTCGAGAACAGCTCTCTATAATTCAATAGAACTGAACTGAGTAAAATAGAACTTCAAAGTGTAGGCAAGAGAGAGAAAGAAAGATTTTTGCTTAGAGGAAGTTTTAATGGGTTTGCATGTTATGTTTCTAAAAGAGTCTTACTGTCACTCTTGGCTCCATTAAAAGCATTTTCTCTTCATAACGCATCAAATGATGAAAAGAGGAACAGCAGGAGAGAATTTAGGAGAGATTTGTATTTTTCTCATTTTGCTTCCCTCTCTTTCAGACAGTCACAAACACCTGCTATCAAAAATGACACACACACACACACACACTCAAACAGACACACACACTCAAACAGACACACACACTCAAACAGACACACACACTCAAACAGACACACACACACACACACACATACCACACACACACGCACACACACACACACGCACGCACACACACACACACACATACACACACACACACACACACACACACACACTCAAACAGACACACACACACACACACACGCACACACACGCACGCACACACACACACACACACACTCAAACAGACACACACACTCAAACAGACACACACACACACAGACCACACGCACCACACACACACACACCACACACACACACACACACACACACACACACACATACATACATACATACACACACACACACACACACTCAAACAGACACACACACACACACACACACACACACACAAACAGACACAGATTGGCATTCTTTCTCCATTCAGCTGCCGGAATATCGCCGCCTCGTAGATTTTCCTCACTGTTGTAAACACGTTAATTAAAGACGTTAATTGATTAGTAGATAAAACGGTCATTACAAATGAACTTTGTTATCGTTCCTCCCTGCTGAGTGTCCACGGAGAGACTCTCTCTCTTCTCTGATGGAGCGCACGCTGGGTGTGGGAGTGTAAGAGCTTTCTACCTGCTGGGTGCTGGGATTTTCAGCTCTTTTGTTCCTCTCTTGGTCTGCTCTTTTTCATAATTAAATTTTCGTGACAATTTGGTTAATGTGGTGAGTGGTATAGCATTTGAGTATGGTGTCAGAACATATTGTGAGAATGACACATTTTTCCTTATTGTTGGTGTAGGATGGCAGTTTGGTTTTGACAACCTACTGTGGTCATTACTGGTGTTTTTATTACATATCTTTAATATTTTATTTTATTTTATTATTTTAGAAATAGGCAAAATTACTTTTTTCACCCACCTTTTCTATTAGAATCGGGTCATTTTTTGCTACTGATTCTTCTTTAATACTGACATTGGCCTACAAAGGTTGGGAAGTACCCTGGGAAAAGGGAGATTTTGGACTGTATCAGCATTTTTTTATTATCTTAGAATAAATGCATTTATAGTAAGTTACAGTTATCACTGAATATATAATGCAATACTGTTTTTCTTTTGTATAACCTAATAATGGAAATATTTACACATACACAATTTTCAGCTGTAATGGAACTGGATAAAACTTATATCAATAAAATCTAAAATAAAATAAATGACTATGTATTAATTTGTATTTATTTATTTTTGACGATTGTCTCAACACACATTTATAGCTTCGCTGATTAGCACTCAACAGACCAATTAGAATGCAGTTTTAGATGTTTTATAAATAACTCAACCATTCCATGTTCTTTATTTAATTTTTTAAACTAATGAACTATATTTTTATATTTTGTGCTGTCAGTGCAAAGTCATCAAAAATAAGAATTTATGCTGCTTTTGTTTTATGCCCCGCTTTGTCTAGATTTTTTCAAAACCTTTAGAGGGCACTGCATATTCAAATGTACTATTCATATGTCAAATGAGCAACAATGCTTTGTTGAGTCATGGCTGTTTAGCTTCAGTAGTTCAGTAGTTCACTTGCTGGTAGATGCTCTAACTTTACAAGGTTGTTTTTCAGTTGGTGACCATTCATATGTAACCTGATATTTCTGACAATTTTTTTTCTACAACATAAATGAAACCACCAAAAAGTCATTATTTCATTATAAGTCAGCCTGCAGCCAAATAATCTACACATTTACATGGACATATCTAGCTACACAAGCATGATGTTGTATGTTGTTGCATTCAGAAATGCATTAGAATGCATTCGTTTTATACTGCAACGCAAATACAGCTCACACAAGTATAGGTTATTAGCGTAAATGTCTTTTACAGTCTGTTTCTGATGGCTAAAAATGAAGTCCTGCTCTGCATTATTATCGTTCGATGTGCTGTTTCCCTCAATATATATCAAAATAGAGAAGAAAAGTGTCATGCCGACTTTAAGCATGTTCTCTCGAACCATTCATTGGCCAAGCATTCTCATCTTCGTTTGTGTACTTTCATAAAGGTTTATTTAGCTATGTTTTTGGCCTCCAGGTTGTGTACTTCATATACTGTGTTTTCACAGGTATATTAAGCTTCTCCTCTCGCACAGTCTGAGATTTCTGTTGAATCGAATATAGTTTGCAGTGCGATACCCAATCCTTAAATAACAGCCTCTGTGATAAGCCTGCTTTACAGTGTGTCAGGTTCACAAAACAATCTGTGCTGAAATGTGCCACACAAACCGCTGAAGAGATGTTCTGGGTTAAATACAACTTAAGCTCTATCAACAGCATCTGTGGCACGCTTACCACAGAAAATCATTTTGACTCATACCTCTGCGTGTAACAACTAACAAACAACAAAAATCACTAAATATTTAGCACTCTCACGTTCTCTCTTTTGTAATAAAGATGGTTTATGATTTTTTTCTCCTCTCACCCATTCTCAGAAAATAAGAAAGCAGACGTGTCTTCTCACCACGAAGATGTCCAAGCAAGGAGCTGACCAGGGTTTAGAGGACCGTGGGGAATGGAGTCTGCGGTTACAGGGAACAGAGTCTGAAACATGAGACGAGAGGCACACATGGCAGTGTGGTGGAGAGGAAAAAATAACCGTCTAGAAAAGGTGAGTGTTTGTGCACTTTAACATCTGAAAGTAATGGATGAAGAATAGTCTGGTTAGAATGAAGTCGGGTGGGACATGTTAGGAGATGTGGGTGTTGATGACAAGCTGTTACAGGTGCCTGATGAGAGGAAGACAAATGTTAGGCTGAGGTGTCAGATCTTTCTAAAGGAGGGGCAGATGAGTTGTTCTCTGTGAATGAGACTGATGCTTTTCTTAGCAAACCAAAGGAAGATATAGATCTTTTATTTCTAAATTAAAAAATAAAATAAATTGTATAAAAATTATTGACAAATATATGCATGTGTTTCTATTTACAGTAAATTGCAACATTTTATGTAACTATAATGAGGAATATAGCTTTTATCTTTTTTCACAGTTTCCTGGCTTAATATATATCTTTATTGTTAGGTGTTATGTAAAAATGATCTCTGAGGATTTTATTAATCTTACAGAGTAGTATGGCTTTGATATAGCAGTAGTGTGTATTTCAAATGTTGTGTAATGTTTTGTTTAGATATGGTCTTTATTTGTTCAAGGAAACAATGCGAGATTTTTCGTGAAAAATGTATATTAATATTTCTAATAATATGCAAACATCACAATAGGTAAATCATAATGTGACAGGCTAATGATTTTAAGATGTTATAAATCAAGAAACGTAGCTTATTGAAGCCCTGCCCATGGATTTATTTTTTATTTTTATCAATGCAATGGGTTTGCCGTTTTGATTCTGCACCTGGGTTTATTTATTCTCGATGTGCATATCTCTAATTTTTGGTTTCAATCATGAAATATTATTGCAAGCATTTGCCTTACAAACATCTGACAGCGATAAGATGATGCTGAACAGTCATAAAAGACAAGGAAGAGGAAAGACCAAATATACAGCATGGCTTTAAGTCTTAACTTTGGCTTTATTTCCGTTCTCTCTTTCTTCCCTTTTGTTCTCATACGACCAATTCCCTTTCTCACGGCGGTTTTACTTCGAGGATCTGCAATCGTAAATGGGCTCAGAGACAGAAGCAAATGAGCTCTGGTTTCAGAGCTCATTAATTTAAAACGGAATACTTTTCCTGCAAGTTAGAGTAGTTTTTTTCTGCGAGAAACCCACAGTGATCAGAGTAATGAGGTTTACTGGGGATTGGGGAGGGGGGGAGTGGGGCTTACGGTTTCCGTCAAGGCTCTTATATTAGTGCAGGTGTAGCATTGTTGTGTTGCACTGCTTTGAGGATGAAAATCGTGTCCAAGAATGATTTGAACCAAGGTGTTTACCGGTACTGTGGGCGGCGCTGCCATGTTCACTTTATTTTAGGATTTAGGCATTTACTAAGCTGGCCCACGTTTGAAGAACCTTTCGATCAGAGGACATTACGCTAATGAGAGATGACTGGAATCGTACTGCTGCTGCTGCTGCTGATAGGGAAAAAAGACGGCATCTGTCCAACATTATAGCATTGCTAGATTTTCAAAAGGATAAAACCAATCAGTTAAGCAGTCCACCTGGGTGAAATTCTCAGAGGGGGGAGCTGCGAGGCTGGACAGATTTTATACCCCATATAGCACAAGAAATAAAGTGTGTAGCGCTGCTATAACTCCTGATCCTCTCTTGGATCATAAGAAGATCGCCGCTGATTACCCATTATGCGGCATAATAAAACCTCCTTTTGGCATTTTAATGCAAAATTCCTACCGAGCAAAATAAGCTATGACAGTGAGAAGGCTCAGGTATTGTGTTTTGTCTCCAGTATTCTCCTCGTTAAACACCAAGTATGAAAATGAATATAAAGAGTCATGGGAGTTGTTTTTTTATTTAAGGGCAAAAAGCTATTGCAGGCTTGTTTTTCAGACTGCTCTTGTTGAAGGGAAGCATCAGCTAGGCTTGTACTGGAAGATATAGTGATACGGGTCGTAGTTAGGGCACGCTTCACCCACGTTAGAGACATTGATAGGCCAACAACATTTTTCTTTAATTTGGAATGCGAGACTAGTCAGGAGAAGCAGATGCTGCGCCTGAAGAATAATGAAGGCATTGTCATCTCCATCTGCTATGCACAAGCTCACTGTTGAATATTATTCTGACCTGTATACTGTTGATGAATCAGACTCGCTGTACAGAGCTGAACTGTTCCAGAACCTCTCAAAGCGAACTGCTGGAAAACATCGCCGAAGTTACACCACACAAAGTAATCATGAACCGTTTGTAGCCAGCCTAAGGACTATGGCTTTCCCTTTGAATGTTAGAAATACTTCCTATGCATAATCAGAAATAACTAGTTTGCATATTTTGTTCGGTGTAGGCCAGGTCTAGCACAGAATAAAAAAAATATCTTCTATCTAAACAAAGATCTTGTTTTGCAGACACACTGGAGATTGGTAGCATTGTTGCTCGTTGGCTACAAGATCCTTTACCGAGATCTCGGTAGTCTCAGACGGCACACCTGCAGACTGGTCGTTAACTGTCTGATGCATATTGCACACAAACTGGAAAAGACTTTCTTGATCCAGTAAGATCTAATCTGATTGGCTGGTTTTATCCTGTTTCTATTTAAAGGTACCTGTCTGATGCAGCGAGTGCTTTTAAGGATCAAATAATCACTGGATATGCCAGTTCCTGTGCCATCGCAGTATAATATACAGTACCTCTGATAATACCAGTCCTCAATAGCCCATAAGAACAAAATGAGCTCTAACTGATTGCTTTGCATGTCAGTCAGATCTATTCCTGCCTAGGTGCATGGATCTTTACCAGTATAAGATGCATTATGAAACTCTGGTCAAAGGTTTGGCTGTGATGGATTATGGTCTCAGTAATAGATTAAAGAAGTAAATATGCATATAACAGCTAAGCTATGATTGAACAAAGTATTATGGATAGTGTTTTCCCTCATTCTTTTTGTTCTAAATTGTAGATTAGGCCATATTGAATTGGCTTGACAAGAAAAGATCCTCAGGGTAGAGCAGGGCTCAACATTAAGGCATTTTTCTGCTGGCCCAATAATTAGCTAGTTCGTTAGTTAGTTTGATTTTGCGTCACCACAAATTGTTATTTTAGCAATGTATTTTTATGTTTTTAGTATGAAGCTCTTTAATAAATTAGTTCACTTCCAGAATTAAAATGACATTATAATGTACTCACCCCTGTGTTATCCTAGATGTTCCTTTCTTTCTTTGGTCGAAAAGAAGCCAGTGTTTTTTGAGTTTTTTTGAGGACATTTCAGGATTATTCTCCACTTCTCACAACTTCACACATTATGTGGGCACATTGAAAAGGTGGACGTATGTGGAAGTACAGACCTAGTGTTTACAAAGTGAATGTGCAAAGACTAAATTAAATGCCCTTTACAAAAAAAGGTCAAACAACAATGATGGATGATTTTGAATTGGAAAAATCACGCCTGTCAAGCGTGTGAAGCTGAGTTTTTTTTATTACAAATTGAATGCAACTCCATACAATGACATATAATGCAAAACATTACTGATTTGTAAAATCTTAATTGATAATTTGGCGACAACTTAATCTTTTTCAGTGTTAATTCTGATGAATGTTATATTTTAAGCGACAGTGCAGACCAGAGCAAGTGAGCGTTCCATCAACTGACCCGAAACGCTCTTGCACTGATCCTGGGCCAGTGCAGCCCTGGTGTCCATTCATTTATGGGTTGGGGAAAGGTTTCATCTCATGGGTCAGGCCCCACTAAAGTGCCACTTTTATGAATATGAAGGCTTGGTATATTATTATAGCCAGGCTCAGTATAGTCATCTTTATGGACAGCATGGAGACAGATGAATGAGACATGAATGAAATCTTCTTCTTGAAATCTTGTGGTGTTTTGAATAAAGAAAACAGCTTTCGTTTATCCATGTACAAGTACACCTTCGTTCTTTAGGAAAGTTCCAAGCATCATGGAGAGACCTTCCCAAAAACAGGCTGATGATCTCTTGTGGTGGATTACAACCAGAGGCAAAAGATATAAAAGGAAAGAGGAGCACATTGAGTCAATGTTCTCTGTAAAAGAAGGAAGTCCAAGCAGTAGTTTTGTCTATTTTTGAATGTGGCAGACTACAGTCCATGCTTCAGTTGTTAAATGCGTGGTGTGAATTGGGACTGTGTGATGTTTTTACATTAGTGTGATTTATTTATGGGCCCAAATACAAGTTCATTAGAAATAAAATAGATGTACTGCTTAAAAGTTTCTCTATGGAAAAGCAAAGTTGGCTGTAAGGCTGTCGAGAAAAGCAAAGATCGATGGCTGGTCTGCGGAGGCCACAGTGACTCTGAGGGAACTGATATCTTCTTGCCTGGACTAATGGGCTCGAATGTTGTTTGAATATGTATGAACTGTGTCTCTATTTCATTTCTTTGCGTTATATTGGAGTTTGTTCCAGACTAGATAAGGAAGCATCTGGTGCAGAATCATGCATCTTACTATTCGTTATTGGCAGGAGATGAACATGACATTCTCACACCAGTGTCCTTTAGAAGGAATATAACACAAGCACAGGAGCAAACCTAGAAATATGAAGCTCCCATGTTTGTAACTCTGTGTTCTTTACTACAGCAATGAACACTAAACTATGGAAGCCTGTTTCCACTACGGAATAAAACATTTAAAAAGGTCATTTCAACTTTTTATCTCATAATTCAGACTTTCAGACTTTGCAAGTCAGATAGCAAGATATACATTTACAGTTTACATCTCACAATTCTGAGTTTGTCAAATTTCAGATTTTTTTTCATCAGAATTCTGAGTTTTTACATTCAGTTTATTGTTTCCGCCACAGAATAAAAACTAAAAAAGGTGCTATCTTACAATTCTCAATCTGTTTCTAACAACTGTGAGTTTTAAAATTGCTATTGCAAGTTAAACACATTTCAGTTCATACATTTTCCCCCTGAGTCCTGAGTTTTTATGTCTCGCAGTTGTGACTTTTTTCCTCTGAACTGCAAGACAAAAGTCTGAAGTGTGAGATATAAACTCAGAATTGTGGGGGAAAGTCCAAACTGTAAGATATAAGAAAACACAGTTTTTATCCGGCGTGGAAATGGATTTCTGTGCAATTTTTTATATATATATATATATATTAAGCATTCACTGGAATGATAATAACCTGCTGATACAGATCATCTGAGGTTATGGCCGATATTAAAATGTAATTATAATTTGTGTAATTACCTAATTTGCTAAAGATTACATTTCATTGTGTTATTAAATTTGTCTTTTTAAAATTGGTCTTTAAGTGAGCATCTATATGTCTACTTATTCTAAATGTAATGTAGAAATGGGGGAAATGTGCGTGCACAAATAAACATGTCATATCAACTGTAGCGTGTAGCATCTCTGAGACCAGTTTAGAAGTTTAACATAGCCGAAATATGAAAAAAGTGCTTGAATTTCATTTTCTCTTGTACTGCTCGAGGGTCAGATATCTTCAGCTTTGAATTAACACAACCTTTTTAAACAGCTCAGTTTTGATTATGCAAAAGTGAAAATGCTCATTTTGTTAGCCATAGCAACAGTGAAATCTCCAATCTTTTGATTAGCATAGAAAGAAAAGACAAGCTCAGGGAGAAACAGACTGTTCCTATGATTTAAAAACCATAACATCTTTACGTGAGAAGAAATGGGTTTTGAGGCAAAGGATTGTTTGACCGCAGGTAATAAGAATGATTCTTGCCACATTGTACGGGAAGAAAGTGGTTTAATGGGATGGCAAACACCAGGAACATTGAGCCTCACAATTTGTTAATGGGATCCTACATGACAGAACCATCATTATAATCAAGATGAAGGCCATGACAGGGCTAAAAGCAGGAGGAACACCAACTTCTCTGAAAAGACGTCATCCAGACAAAGTGTGCATACAGTCAAAAACAGGCCAACCAGTTGTGATAAGAGAGCTAATTATGTGTCAGGGACAGTAATGGCCACTTGGCCCATTCATCTCTGTCTCTTGCTTGTCCCCTTTCTTTCCCACTTTTACTCATATACTGCAATATTTTTAGATCATGTCGCTTCATACAGTTATTATTACCACATCATCTATATTTTTTCTCAATACTCCATGTAAGAGATGTCTACAGTGCTTAAACACTTCTCCCAGGATACCACCTAAGTAATTTCTATCAGCAATTATCATTAGAAACCATCAGTGAGCGTGATGCATTTATAGGTTTGTGAAATGTCTGGTGGCTTGGGTTGTGTTTTTTTATAATTGGTTTTTTATTTAAACATACATGCATCAGAGACAATAAAAACACCTGGTTCAGATACATGATTTTTTAATTTAGGATTATAACATAATGGAAGTTTTTAAAGTGTTTAAAACTACTTTAAAAACAAATTATGAATGCTTAAAAAAGCATGTGGATTAATACATGCTGTAAAGTAGTCATTAAAATTTGATCTGATCACAAGAGTGGACAACAACTGCATACATAACATGGTAAATGAGGCATTTTCATGTTTTAATGAACATGCCATAACTTCTCACAGTGGATAGTGGAAATGTAAATGAACCCTGGATATAATAATTGGTCGACTCTCATTTGGCAGTAGTACACTCCATAAACCATTTCCTATAATTATGGATCAGACCTCAAGGAATTTTGCACCATTCCTTTTTATAAAACTTTCAGTAATATTCTTGGGATGTTTGGCGTAAATCACTCTCGTGAGGTCACGCCAATGCATCTCAATCAGGTGGAGGTCAGGGCTTCGACTAGGCATCGACAGAAGGCATATTTACTTCTGTTGAAGCCACTCTGTTGCTAATTTACTCCTGTGCTGTGAGTGTTTGACCCATTGCATCACCAAACATCTGTTGAGCTTCAATTGGTGGACAGATGGCCTTAAGTTCTCCTGCAAAATGCCCAGATCAACGTGGGAATTCATATTCATATCGATGATAGCAAGATGTCATGGTCCTGACACAGCAAATTACCTCGATGATGGCCTCTCCAGAGATAGAGAAGTTGGGATGTTGATATTTTGTGCCTTTTTCCCTCTCTACTGTACTGTATATATAGCCCCCTGCCCCCCTTCCCCCAAACAACTAAACTGTTCATCTGTCCACATAAAGTTTTGGCAATAGTGCTCTGGGACATCCAGATGCTGTTTTGCTATCTTCAGACATGCAGCAGTGCTTTTTTTTTGTTGCTGTTATGTTTTTTTTGGACGATGTTTGCTCCATGTACTTTTCTTGTTTACATTGTTTTATATTTTGTAGACTTGTCAAAAGAGATGTTAGAATATAGCCTACCTACGAGAGATTTCTTACCTTTCAGAGAAGTCTTGAACTGAGATTTAGAGATTCTTCCTAACATGATTGAGCATTCAGCACTGTGCTTTTTGCAAGACACCCACTCCTAGGGAGAGTAGCAACAGCACTGAACTTCATCCATTTATAAAACATTTGTCTTAGCATAGACTGAACATCAAGTCTTTCAGAGATGCTTTTGAAACCCTTCCTTGTAGCCCTTTCATAATTATACTCGTTCAAATGTAGTGACTATAAAAATGAGCTCATTTTGTCCACCCGCCTAACATGTTTTTATCTGCTCCACCCTGATCAAAAGAAACCGCCCAATCTGGCGACGCTGTGAGTGACTGAATGGCAGTGGGCGTGGCCTCTGGTGCAATGATGTTTAATGATTCGTTGACCTCTTAGGTGGTCAAATGCAAATGTATTTGCCTTTGTGACATCATTTTACATTTTGTTTTACATTTTTATGCATTTAGCAGATGCTTTTATCCAAAGCGACTTACAGCGCATTCAGGTGATACATTTTTTGTCAGTATGTGTGTTCCCTGGGAATTGAACCCACAACCTTTGCGCTGCTAACACAATGCTCTACCACTGAGCCACAGGAATCCCTAATATAAAAAAAGCAGTTTTTTGGAGCTTGATTAAATACATCTTTTGTTTATAATGTGGAGGATGTTTTAAGCTATGAAACTGGCAGGATGTTTTAATGACACAAAGGTCTCTTATATGTCAAAAGATTAAGGCAAATTTGATCAAACTTCCCTTTAAAATTCTGGCCAATATCAGTGGACCTCTATTTGAGATATTTCATATTCAGGCAGTACTATATTTTATTTATTTATGTATTTTATGGGGGCAGGGTGACTAACATCTTCAGTCTTGTCTCATTGATTGGACTCAGGTTAGCTGACTCCTGACACCAATTATCTATTGGACAAGTCATTAGCCAAGAGATTCTCTTCTTCTTTTCTGCCCTCCGCTGTGAATTGTTACATGCTGTGTTCAGTGAAGACAGGAATGAAAATTTATCATTTGTCCACAAATCAAATTTTATTCAAAAAATCTGTAGAAATCTAAGGGTTTATGTGCTTTTTCTTGCAACCACTCCGATTTGCTTACTGTATGTCTGTAAAACGCTCTACCCTAAACACACGTCAAATAGATTTGGTCGATTCTTTCTGAGTATGATCCATCACATATTTCGAAAGTAATGAATGAGTCTGCACTGGAGATTGACTGAGTCGGTTTTAATAAGAGTTTTATACAGGAACTTATACCTCATTCATTGGTGCTGATTCTGTGGGTTCATAGTATTGCATGCATTTTATTAATGCATTAATAAAACTCATAAGTTGTAGTATTCCAAAAGAACAGAGTTTCTTTTATCCGCTGCAAGATATAGCCAGATAATTACCTCATTGATCTTCGACAAGAACAATGTTTATCATAGCCAAAGCTCTTAGGAAGGCACAGACTGTCACTGTCTATAACAGTATGTGACTGTTAACAGTTGCTGAGAAGACAGTAATCAGAAAACCTTGACCTGGCTGTACAGATCAATCAAACCTCCCACATAATAGAAGCTCTATAGTCAAACTCTGTAGTTGTCTAGACAGTTTGTGTCCTTGGTTTCTGCAGCTTTACCACTGAAAGGAACCCTTTCACTTTTGCAAGTATTCATATGTTTGCAATGTATCTGAGAGGTGCTGAAAGTATTTTATAATCAAGCCAGAGTAAAGCCACTGACCTCCAGTTCTTCAAGTGCTCAAGATTGCCTTTCTTTTTGCAGTCAGTGTTTGAGTGCAGTTATTGTGTGGCACTTCCAAGCTTATATAAACCATTGTGTAGGTCAGGCCTTGTTGTTCTGCAGAAATTCCTATAAAACTTGACAGGGAAGCCATCAAAACCAGGTGCTTAGTCCAAAGAGAATTGCGGGATTTTGCTCACAGCATCCTCAACTTTGGCAGGTTTCTGAATATCCATAGAACGTGTCATGGTGTAAAACCTGTGCTTTGTCATTATTTGAGACATGAAAACATGAAAAAAATAATAATAAT